>ML098140.1:0-19180 GCA_003697995.1 Taxidea taxus jeffersonii | reverse complement strand
TATGTGGAAAACCCAAAAGGCTCCACTCCAAAACTGCTAGAGCTTGTACAGGAATTCAGTAAAGTGTCAGGATATAAAATCAATGCACAGAAATCAGTTGCATTTCTTTACACCAAGACAGAAGAAAGAGAAATTAAGGAGTCAATCCCATTTACAATTACACCCAAAACCATAAGATACCTAGGAATAAACCTAACCAAAGAGGCAAAGAATCTATACTCAGAAAACTATAAAGTACTCATGAAAGAAATTGAGGAAGACACAAAGAAATGGAAAAGTGTTCCATGCTCATGGATTGGAAGAATAAATATTGTGAAAATGTCTATGCTACTAAAGCTATCTAGAGATTTAATGCAATGCCTATCAAAATCCCATCCAATTTTTTCAAAGAAATGGAACAAATAATCCTAAAATTTATATGGAACCAGAAAAGACCTCGAATAGCCAAAGGAATATTGAAAAAGAAAGCCAAAGTTGGTGGCATCACAATTCCGGACTTCAAGCTCTACTACAAAGCTGTCATCATCAAGACAGTATGGTACTGGCACAAAAACAGACACATAGATCAATGGAACAGAATAGAGAGCCCAGAAATAGACCCTCAACTCTATGGTCAACTAATCTTCGACAAAGCAGGAAAGAACATCCAATGGAAAAAAGACAGCCTCTTCAACAAATGGTGTTGGGAAAATTGGACAGCCACATGCAGAAAAATGAAATTGGACCATTTCCTTACACCACACATGAAAATAGACTCAAAATGGATGAAGGACCTCAACATGAGAAAGGAATCCATCAAAATCCTTGAGGAGAACACAGGCAGCAACCTCTTCGACCTCAGCCGCTGCAACTTCTTCCTACGAACAACGCCAAAGGCAAGGGAAGCAACGGAAAAAATGAACTACTGGGACTTCATCAAGATCAAAAGCTTTTGCACAGCAAAGGAAACAGTTAACAAAACCAAAAGACAACTGACAGAAATGGAGGAGATATTTGCAAACGATATATCAGATAAAGGGCTAGTATCCAAAATCTACAAAGAGCTTAGCAAACTCAACACCCAAGGAACAAACAATCCAATCAAGAAATGGGCAGAGGACATGAACAGACATTTCTGCAAAGAAGACATCCAGATGGCCAACAGACACATGAAAAAGTGCTCCACATCACTGGGCATCAGGGAAATACAAATCAAAACCCCAATGAGATACCACCTCACACCAGTCAGAATGGCTAAAATGAACAAGTCAGGAAATGACAGATGCTGGCGAGGATGTGGAGAAAGGGGAACCCTCCTACACTGTTGGTGGGAATGCAAGCTGGTGCAACCACTCTGGAAAACAGCATGGAAGTTCCTCAAAAAATTGAAAATAGAGCTACCTTATGACCCAGCAATGGCACTACTGGGTATTTACCCTAAAGATACAAATGTAGTGATCCAAAGGGGCACGTGTACCCGAATGTTTATAGCAGCAATGTCCACAATAGCCAAGTTATGGAAAGAACCTAGATGTCCATCAACAGATGAATGGATAAAGAAGAGGTGGTATATATATACAATGGAATACTATGCAGCCATCAAAAGAAATGAAATCTTACCATTTGCGACGACATGGATGGAACTAGAGCGTATTATGCTTAGCGAAATAAGTCAACTGGAGAAAGACAACTATCACATGATCTCCCTGATATGAGGAAGTGGAGATGCAACGGTGGTGGGAGTTAAGGTGGTAGGAAAAGAAAAAATGAAACAAGATGGGATTGGGAGGAAGACAAACCAAAAGAGACTCTTAATGTCATAAAACAAACTGAGGTGGGTGGGGGGGAGAGGGGTTGGGAGAGGGTGGTGGGGTTACATTATATGTTTAAATAAAGGTTAAATAAAAAGAAAAAAGAAAGAAAAAAAAATAGGAGCGCCTGGGTGGCTCATTCGGTTAAGTGTCCGACTCTTGACCTCATGAAGTGCAGGCTCACTCAGGTCCTTGATCTCATGGTCGTGGTTTTGAGCCCTGTGTTGGAGCCTACTTAAAATAAATAAATAAGCCATTAAATGGCACATTTTTGTGTTATATATTATTTTATTAAAAATGCATATATTCATTGCAGCAATGAAATAGTTACACTTACCCGAATGCTTCACAATAACGAAATTGTAGTTAAGTGCATATTTCATCAAAATTTTAGGAAGTAGTAGATATAATTTAAATGTTTATGAGACTAGTAATAAGTAATTATGTTATCAATGAAAATTATATATTTGGTGTATACATGTAAATAAAATACATAAAAAACATGTATACATAAAATACATAAAAATACATAAAAAACCTATCAAACTGAGAGAAGTTTCTGAAAAAATAATCAGAAGGTAGAAAAGCCAAACCAGAGAGGAATTCCTGTAGGTTTCTTTATAGAAAATAAGCAAACAAACAAAAATGTTGGACACAAGTTGACTAAACCCAGACTAGCCTCCAGATGAGAAGTCTGACTAGTTGAGAGAGGTTGGGCATTAACAGGAAGTCTGGCCAAGCTGTGCCTTTAGGAAACAGTTTTCAGGTGAATTCCTTATTGCAAAACAGACCACTAGACCAATGGAAATGAATAGACCTCCTATTTTCTTTAAGAACTTACTGTATATGATAATCCAGCATAGAATGGATATATAGTTCATGAACAGTATTAGAATAATTTAGAAAAAAAATTATTCGTGAAATATCAGGCAAAACTAATTACAGACGGTTGAAAGAGTAAATGTAACAAAACAAAAAATTAGAGGGTAAAAGTAAATAATAAGTGTTTGGATATATAAAGACTTTAATGAAGGAAAGGATAATTCGGTGTTACAGCATAAAAATGTTAAAAAGTTTATAATCAGGACAAAATTAAAAGCTAAAAAAATAAATTGAGTAATATTGCAGCAAATATGGCAGAGAGACAGAAGTCCTTACCTGATACAAGTCTCATCTTTTTTTTTTTAGTTGACGTATAGTTGACGGATGTGTCATGTTAGTTTCGAGGGTGCCACACAGTGATTTGAAAACTCTGGGGTACGCGGCGCTCACCGCACGTGGAGCTGCTACCATCCATCGCCACACGGCGCTACTAAATACCCTTGACTGTTTTCCCTAAGCTGTACCTTTCACCCCGTGACTTACTCATTCCATCACTGGAAGCCTGTCTGTACCACTCCCCTTTAGCCATTTGACCTGTCCCCCTGGGCTCCCTCCCCTCTGGCAAACCACCAGTTTGTTCTCTGCATTTGTAGGTGTGTTTTTCTGCTTTTTAAAATAAGCCTCTTTTGGATGCGCCATACGACATGGATGCGTGTCTCTTTAATGGACTGACTGCAGTGTTGTTGTTTTTTAATCTTTTCCTGTCTGTCTCACGCAGTGAGGGTGCTGTATTCATTTTCGCATTTTTAGGGACAAGAACAAAATCTAGCCCAGGGGATGAACTCTGTAATGTGTGAGTATGAAGGAATTGGATGTTAGGACCCTTGCTTTACTGAGGTGTGAAATGCTTATAAATATGTTTCACTTGATGATACTGATTTGAGGAAAGGGCAGAGAAGTGGTCAGCTAATTATACAAATGTAGACTTTAGGTGTAAAAGATTTTGAAAGGTGAAATATATATTCCACAAAAAAATGGAATGGCTGTTGGAGTCATATTGTAAATTATTAGTTTATGTAAATTACAAGAGATCTTTTTGCTGCCCTTGTTAATTCTTCTGTCTTTCAGTTCCTAAAGCCCTACCTTCATGTCTCTGGTCTTACTTCCTTTCTCTCCTTTCTTTATCATTTTTTTTTTTTTCCTCTGTCTGTCTTCCACCTTCCTCTATCCCTGTCTCATGCCCTCATTCCTTCCTTCCCCACAGCAAGTTTAGTGAGAAAGTGAAGTTTTTGAGTTCCATTTATGCTTTTCCCTGCGTGGCCATAAGAATCAACCAAGTGTGTGTTTCAGATAATCCCAGGATGATGGGAGGTAAGCTTCCCGAGCCAGACGACTACTGTGGCTGGTGTATAGAATAAATGAAAGGATGTTATGTGGAATGTTGACCCTTCAGGGCTGTTCTGTGCAAATCACATGATTTGGATGGTAAACTGAGCCAATTTAATAGTGGCTAGTGGAAATGATAGTGTTTATACATTTGCAGAGTGACATTTGTATGAATCAGCCTTTAACTTTTATTGCATTGAGTATACTTACTATCGTGACTTTAATATTCTTCTAGAGCTGTTTACACTATGGGAAACACTTCTTGAAAACTTGAAATCCTTGGAAATTGGATGATTTTCATTTTACCTAATCTCAAATGATGGTTTTAATTAAGATTTAAGGTTTATAAACCACTCTACCAGAGCCCATGAGAAAAAAAGGTGTCTTATTCCCACCATAATTTTCTCACTGAAATAGGTTTAGCCATCTCTGTTTAAAAATGCTTTCTCTTAAACAGTAAGTGTTGCTTATTTCTATAGTGTTTGAGATTTGTATTACCCCCAATGCATTTTAATGAATAATGGGAGAAAAATGAAAGACAACCTAGAATTATATCCCCACAGCAATAAATACTCTTTAAATACTTTAAATTTAAATACTACTTAAATACTCTTTATAAATACTCTTTATTGTGTATGATTTATTCCAGTTCCGTTTCATCTGTATTTGCAACTTTAACAATATGATAACAGTGGTATGGATTCGGCTTTCCTTAAAAATGGATTTAAGTAATTTATCTCCTGACTTCTATTCATTAAACCAAAATCAGCAAAAGTATTTCATCAAGACTAATATTTGTCCTCTTCCTCCATTTTGGTAAATTTTAAGAAGAGACAATAGAGTTGAATACCAACTTTCAGTGATGTGTTAATTTTTTAACATCATCAAGCTAGCAAAAGCCCTTCCAAATCAGATATACGAACCCCCGAACTACAGGTGTGGGCCACCATTATCTTTTCTGAGTTTTGTGCCGTTAATGTGTTTTGAGTGTCTGAGGTGCATAATATGTATGATTTGTTTGAGTTTCAGCCATAACATAGTAGCAATTTTTCTCCATTATGGACTTTACATGTAATGAATTTCAGAAAATAGGCAACAACAGCTTCTCCTGCTTGTAGTTAAAGACAGTAATATGATGAAGTGATCAAATACAAATGCTCCTTTAATTTATTTTGCCAAGACATTTATCCATGTTTTATTTATAAGGCAATTGAAGTCATTCATTTTGTATGGAACTCTTCCTCTTCTGAATAACAAATAATATATTATCATATATACCACATTAGAGGAGGGAGTGATGAAAGCCATACTTGAAAATAAAAGTTTAATATTTTGGGCTCATTGGGCACAATTATAGTGGCACTCTCTTTGCTTTCAACTGAATCATAATTGTGTGTTCAGATTTTTAAAGAATTGGGATGGCTTATAGCACAGTTGTACAGGAAATAGAAAATTCTTTGTTCAGAGAAGGAAAAAGTATTTCTCTTCAGCTGCAGAGCATTTAAAATGCACGGAATCTGTCTCAGAAATATCCCTTTGTAACCCTTGCACACACATGAGTTTAAGTTGTTTCATTATAGGGGTGACAAGAATGAAATTGAAGCCTGTCTGTCCAAGAATCTATGACATGGCCATTGGAAAGCCATGGCCAACTGGTTTGTTTTGAACTCTTTTCAGAAACTATCCCATGTGAAGGGCACCTGTGACATTTCCCTCTGGAACCAAATCAGGTAGCCGACTAGTGTTCTACTCTCCACTTTGTGTTTGCTTTCTCCTGATGCCATAAATAAATGCACCTAGAGCTGCATCATAGTGACAATTGTTATTTACCCTTAGTTACATTTCCAGCTAATGACTATAATACGCCCCAGCTTCGTATGTATTGATTGCTCGAGGTACCCACTTGGGGATAGCTTTGAGTAAAAGATCATGCCAGAAAGAAAAGTTTCAAGTTGAATCTCATAGCTTAAAGGTCAGAGGACTAGTTAGGTAGTGCATACTTCTGTTCAAGCAGACACTACATATTAAATTCCAAGAGGATTTATATATATTTATGGTTAATAGTTCCCTATAAATTAAGGTAGATGCATGTAATGTGGAGATCATAGTTTACTGACATGGTTTTTCCAAAGCATGGTCCCAGACAGCTCAAATCTCACTGTACGATTCCTTCCAATAATGCACTCTTTCTTAGCACATTGAAAGTATTGGACTTATAAACCATTATTTCAGGAATATCCGCTCTGCACAGAGATTGAACTACCAGAGCATATCTGATCATTACGAACTTGTTGGTTTGTGATTGTTTTCATCTCCTGTCCGGAATTGCACAAAGTTATTCTGTCGTCAGGGCATTTGAAGTCTCTTCTATACAGAGAGCTTTTAACCTGTTCCATCTTGTAAGTGTGACATTTAGCCATTTGAATTATCCGTCATGGGTTATTTGCTCATTCCTGCTTTGATACTGCAAGGGCTGTTGGTTCTTGGAATGTCTCACAGTGTCCTGTCAGTGGTACCTTAGCCAATATCTTGGACTGAGGAAAATGTGGCTCCTGATGATGTGTTTGCTGGGTTATCAGTGAGCTGCCTTCTCCTTTTCCCAGAATAGCCACTGCTGTTCGGTTGATCTTTCCAAGGTCAAGTTGATGGCTGGAAATTATTCCTATTGGGACCAAATAAGCCATCTGAACCTTTTAAGGTCTTGTTGTAGTTGCCAAGTGAGAATAGTAAGCTGGTGTTGCTTTCTGACATGTCTTGGATTTCAGAAGAGAACAATGTGCCTATGTTTTTCATAGGAAATTCTTTATAATGGGGTTTTTGCTAGAGTTCTGGGACTGTTGAGGAGTATTTCCTTTTTTCCATACTACCTTCTTTCTAAAGGAGGTTTCTTAGCAGTTTTTGAATCATGAACCTTTTCACCTTCTCAGAATAATGTTAAATGGATTAAAAAGGCCCAGGAGTACGAAAGGAACCAACTATGTTGAAAAAGAGTTACAATAACTAAGAAGATCTAGTGGCAAGTCTGATGATAATATATTTTCAAAGCAGTTGGGAGCATAATTTTGAGATACTTAGAACAACTGTAAGAAGATAGGAAAATATGGGGCACCTGGGTGGCTCAGTTGGTTAAGCAACTGCCTTCAGCTCAGGTCATGATCCTGGAGTCCCGGGATCGAGTCCTGCATCGGGCTCCCAGCTCCACGGGGAGTCTGCTTCTCCCTCTGACCTTCTCCTCACTCATGCTCTCTCTCACTGTCTCTCTCTCAAATAAATAAATAAAATATTTTTAAAAAAAGAAGATATGAAAATATTGTTGATTTCTATTGGTGACCAAGTTGCAGGTATGTGAATACTATTGTCGTTGTTGCCTGTGATCATAATGGAAGGGAATGCTTAATTTCAGTTAGCAGTAATATAAAGATAAGCGTTTTCCCCATCCAAGGTCATATTCTATCTTGAATTCTTTTTTTTTTTTTTTTAAGATTTTATTTATTTATTTGTTAGAGAGAGAGAGAGAGTGAGAGCGAGCACAGGCAGACAGAGTGGCAGGCAGAGGCAGAGGGAGAAGCAGGCTCCCTGCCAAGCAAGGAGCCCGTCTATCTTGAATTCTATCCATGGATCCCAGATTAAGAAGCCCTTGCCTAAAGGGATTCCTGTTTCCCATCAATATTTTTCCTGAGCTAATATTCCCAAGTTAGAGAGAAAATTACTTGCCTTTTATTCCTGAAGGACTAACTTCCTTAAACCTTAGCAGATGAGTCCTATAATGTTGCTAAGGCTTCAGTGTCTTTAGCGTCTTCTGCCAGAAGAGACGTATGTTTGGTGCATTATTTTCCTTTCCCCAATAATTGGCTCTTTCTTCACTTCCGAGACCAATACGATGTTGGTGCCCAAGCTGTTGAGAAATTCTTATTTCTTTGGGATGGTGTAGGCCAAAGCATAAATCAGTTTGACAGAAATACCCAACCTTTTTCTTTCCAATTTGCTGAAATAAGTTAATCCCATTTATAAATGTTGACCACTCCTCCTTTATCCACGTTGATGTCAGGTTAGGAATTTGTGATACAGGATCAGTAATTCAGTAAGTAAATCAGTAAGCCAGTTATTCACTGGTCGAAGAAAGACCAAATTGATTTGAGGAGAATTAAAAAAAAAATACATGATCTAAGATTCTATAAAAGTTTTCCAATTGATCCTATATTCTGTTTCTCACAAGAGAAGCTTCACAGGATAGAGCTTCCTGCAGCAAACAAATATATCACAACTAGTTTTTGCAAATCAGTTCTCAAAGGCGTTCCACTTTTCTGGGCACATCAGAGGGGGTTAGCGGTAAGAATAGAACTAATTTTACTACAAAGACTTCATGGGAAATGAAGTTAGATGACAGTAGAAAAGGAAGCAGAGTTTCAGGGACACTAGTCTTAATACCACTCCCATTAGTTGGATTTTTTTTGTATCTGGAGTTGGGTTTGAAATGAATATATAAATATATATATGTATATATATATGTATGTGTGTGTGTATGTGTATTCATGAATATAGATGTGTATATATATATATAAGTCATGCAGTAGTTGGGTTTTTTATGTTGGTTAAGGGCTTGAGCTTACAAACATAGACCTTTGCCTGATTTGTCAGAACCTAGGATATTCCTGTGGTATGTCTGTTGTATTATGTATGTTGTATTATGCCCTGAGCCATAGGCAGGGGAATGAGATGTAGGCAGTGTGCTGGAGTGTAGTTTGGGAAAGCTGGAAAGTCACTGTAAAACTAGAGAAAAAAATAGTCAAAAACCCTGATTAGAATTGCTTTCAAATTCTAAGAAATTGTATATGGATGAAACAAAAGATTTCAGTTCATTTTTGTGATATAGTAAAAAATGTGCATTGCCCCTGGTTTAGAAAAATGGCAGCAGCTGAAAATATTCTGTTCAGTAGACCACTGTAGGAAGCCCTACAAAACAGTCATCAAAATTCCCAAATGAAATGCAACATTGTCCTAAAAATAATAAAAATTCTTTCCTATTTTGGGGGAAAAGAAAAAAAAAGAGGATGATAGGGTGGTAGGGGACATATTTACTGTTTATTTTCACTTATTTTTTATGGTCAGGGATCCTTGAATATATCAGTCATTCTTGCACTTTATTTGCATCAGAATCATCTGGAGGGCTTCTTAAAACACAGACTGCTGGTACCACTCCCCGCCCCCCCAAGCCCCGCCTCAATTCCTGATGCATTATTAGGTCAGGAGTGGGACCCAAGGATGTGCATTTCTAACAAGTTAGGTACCACACTTGAGAATCTCTGCACTGTATTACCCAATTAATTATTTCCTAGCGGTAATGATGACTTACCTGATAATCTTTTGTTTCATGTATCTGCATGACCCAGTAGACCACCTGATCTTATTAAAAACAGAAGGGAGTTCTTCCATAGTTAAAAGAGGCTGTCTAATGGGCCCAAGGCTGTGAGCCTTGATCTCAGGGACATTCAGAGTTCTTTAGATTGGAGATTGATCCATTATGAAATGTTTTCTTATGGTCTTAGCAAATATGGAGGTTAAGGAAAAGGAAATACTAATGTTGTTAATGGGCTGTTAGAATTCCGATTGTTACAGACATACCTTAATATTTTATCAGTTATTATGATTTTGAATTTGGCTTTAGTGCTCCCCCTGGATAACTACCAGCTACACACTTTTGTTTGCTTGGGGTTTTTTGGTGGCCAATCATTATATTATATACAGATTGTTTTATTTGGTTTATGCAAACCTAAATAGGGGACTAGGGTTTCAAAATCTCTTCTTTAGTCATTTAATTTATTGCTTTATTCAAATTCTGCATTATCATTTAATATCTTAAATGAGCTAGGACCCTAAAGAGTGCTCAGATTGAGAAGATATATGGGTACTCTTGACACTATTCAATTTTCTGTAAACCTAAAACTAGTCTAAAAAATAAAGCAAGTTAATTTTTATAAAAAGCACTCAGAGCCAACACGTTTGTCTGAACAAAAGGAAAAGGGATTAACATAGGTTTGACAGTTATTGGAGAAGAAAGATCCCGGATGTGCAAGGTGTTGGTTTTTTGTTTTTGTTTTTGTTATTGTTTTTTTTTCAAGTCCCTGTTCATTTATACATCCAGACACCAACAGATGTATGATTTAGCATTTGCCCTGCACCTCTGGCTCTAGGGACTGTGGAGTTTTTGTACGTGGATTCTCTGCCGCAGTGAACTCTGCCATTGTTCTGAACAGCTGGGAATGGAGGATAGCTCATTAAGACAGGAGATGTTATCCGAGCCTCCCCTGGCATCCCAAAGAGTAGTGAATATGTTTTGCTTCCCAAGATCTAAAGTATCCATTTCATTACCACCTAGTGTTCTCTTTGCTTTTATTGAAAAACTCTATTGGCCCCATTGCCTCTTTGAATGATGGGCACAGTTTGTCCCAGCTGTTCCCTTGTTATCCTCTTCTCCTTCTTCTTTTGCTTTTTATTATGTTTATGGTATATGGTGTGCCTTCATTTCACAAAGTAAAACCCCAGTGTAATTAGTAGACATCACTTGTTTATGTAACTAGAACAATATTAAGAACAGATTTCCACAGATAAATCCCTAGCATCCAGATATCCCTGTTCTCTTGGGGATAAAAAGCAACTTTGCTGGGGCAGGGGTTTAATTTAAGTTCATTATGCTCATCGAGGAAGGGAGCTTATGTTTGAGCCCTTATTTTGTGCCAGGTGCTTCGCTCATATTACTTCATTTGATGGCAGTAATAAATCTGTGAGGTGTTAAGTATTATCCCATTTTGTAGATGGGGCACTGAACGTCAGAATGATCAAATAACTCCCATTAGTAGATTGTGGAACAGGGATTCAAACCTGTGCCTTTCTGATTCTGATCCCTATTATGTTACCTTTTGATGAGTTCTGTGTCTGTGTTCATTTTTCATGTGGCATCGTTGCTTATGAGGCATGATTATTCAGAACAAAAAGACAATTAGAGAAATCATGTTTCAAATACCACTTTCATCTGGAGATTCAGAGGCATATCTAGGTCATCATTTTTCAACTTGGAGAGTTATTCGCTCTTTGCAAATGAAATAAGCAGGGATGATCAGGAATAGCAGTCTGGAGCCTCCTTTGTAATTGGAGAGAGAAACATTTCAACTTCTCCACTAACATTTATTGGGAAAGTACAACATGCCAACCACATACTTCCATTATTCCATTTAATCCTCTAGGAAGTGTGGGAATATGTATAGAAAATTTATGTCCCGAGCAGTTGAATAATGTGCCCCAGCCCCCATGGCCTGCATGGATATGGTTGGGGCAGGAGCTATTATCAGATTCCAGAGCTTACACTCTGAATCTGTGCTGGACTGCCAAAAAGTGGCAGTTCCACATGGGAGTGGTGTGCTACTATAGCCTAGAAAAGAGGTAAATTAGTTGAACACCTGGCTATTTTCTTTACCCATCAGCTAAGTATATTTTTTAAACAGAGGTACATTTATCCCTCTTCAAATATAAATTGCCTAAAGAGAAGCTAAATTTACTCTGTATACTTTTGGTTAATCCAAGAAAGTTGGTCCTGTGATTTCTTCCTTTTTTTTTTTTTTTTAAGATTTTATTTATTTAGTTGACAGAGAGAGAGAGACAGCGAGAGAGGGAACAGGGAGCTCCCTACTGAGGGAGCAGGGAGACCGATGTGGGGCTTGATCCCAGGATCCTGGGATCATGACCTGAGCCAAAGGCAGATGCTTACTGACTGAGCCACCCAGGTACCCCGGTCCTGTGATTTCTGTCACTTGGGGTGGGGAAAAATGAATGGAGCTGGGGGCTTTGAGAATGAAGAGTCAGAAACAATGACAGAGAAAGGCTAGAGGCTTTGTACACGTGCAGCTTTGTCAAAGGTAGAAGGAAGCAAAGGATGTGAGTCGATTTGCTTTCCATTCCAAGGCATCTGTGAGGAAGGAACAAATGATGCAGGTGCTGTGGCCTATTAATTGTATAACCTTGAGCATGGCAGAGGGGCTTACCCTAACCCTCTTTTTCCCTCATTAAACTCTGTAAGACATCTATGAGACATATGGCAAGATTCAGAGAGGCAGGACCTAGTAGAGACTGAGCAGTAAACGTGGATGGAGTAATGGACACCAGGTGTATGTATACAACCACATACCTCTTAACGCACGTATTTTCTGTAGCAAACAGCACTGTAGAAAAAGAACAAAATAACATTTCTTGTGAAGAAGAGATTTTAATTAAAATTAATAGTGTAGTACCCAATTCGTAGCTTTTAGAGTATAGCTGATGCTTTCTTTGTATGAGAAGGTATCTTTATTTTGTTGACTGTAGATGAATGTATGTGGCCTTTCCTAGGTTTAACTCCTGACCACAGAAGCTGCCTTCCATGTTGTATGGAAACTAACCATCCATGTTGGAGAGTATCCATGCCTTTTAAACTAGTGTTACTCTAATAAACTCTTTCATGTTTAACATTTTAGACTTAGAGTATCGTCTGCTTGGCTTCTTAGGACAGATTCATTAATTGAATTTATATTCATTTGTAAAATGTTGGCAAGTAGATGGAAACTGGAAGGGAGACAAAGGAACATTGTGATAAAAAACAAGAAAGACTTGGCTACAGTCAGGGCCTGTGGCATTGCCGTTCTTCAGAGGCCCAGGGAAGGCTGGAGAGCAGGTCTGTCAAACTCTGTAAGAAAAAAACACATGAAAAAAAAGTTCTTTTTCTGTGAAAAATCTAATAGTCCTGAGGAACATAAATCCTTCTTGGAGTTGAGAATTCTGTTGTACCCCTTTTCTTCAATGAATCTGTCTCATAATAATGGGATTATTTTTAAATTTTTTTATTGGATAGTTTTTAGAAGTCAGTTTTGGGAAACAGAGGCCCAGTGGACCTACTACTTATGGTTTTGGGGAGCCCACTTCCTTCCAAAAATTCTCTGAACTTTTTCTTTCTCATTAGCCTGAACTTGACTTACTAATTATATTCATTAGCATATGGCTGGTCAGAATTAAGTATTTTAGACAAACAGAAGAAGGGGTGATCTCAGAATGAGAAGAGTTAGGATAAATGCTTAAGTGAAAAATCTCTTAGGAAATGAATATATCAATTGCATTTTCCCACTGTGTAAATAGGGAGGGGTAGAGTAAGCAAGAAGTGGTGTGTAGGTGGTTTATTTACCAAAGTGCTTTTCATACATGATGCTCTCATGGTAAGTTAATGTCACAAAACAAAGAGCAATGCTAGAAGATACCAGTGACCTAGGAGAAAGCCTGCTTCTGATACCCTTTTGGTTTTAGACGTAAGACTCTGGTGTGGCCAAGTCGTAAATTGACCACATTTATTCCTAAGTTTGGAAACCATGTTAGATTTTGAACTTTAGCACGTGCACATGTACACACACACATACACACACACTGAATTATTTACTCCCATATAAATTTGTTTAGAGGCTCCTGTAACTGACTTACTTAGAAGCAATAAGGTGATTCAGATAATTTCAGAAAATTTACTTTTGGGAAGGAATTCTAATAAAGGATAATTTAGACAATTCTACATGAGGAAAGACTATTTACTAAAAAGGGAGTAAGCTTACTATAGATGTTAGAGTTCAAAATGAGAGATTCTCTTTGGAAAATAGTCTATTCCTTGAGATTCCAGGGTGAAAATTACACGGATGGAGTATGACCCAGAAACAGCCCTGTCAATGATTGCCACTGGGAATACCGTAATTGAAGATTTGCCTGTGTTGATTGACTTTCAATATCTGATTACAGAAGCTTGGAGCAGTGTGTCTTACTCTTTGATCTCCTTTGTTACCTCCTTTCAGAGATGCTTGTAAAATGTGTCTGGTCTATTTATAGATTTTTGGATTCTTAGAAGGTCACTTAACCATTTCTGTTTCGTGTTTACCAGGAGAATATTTCAGTTGGTAGCAATGCATTTGCATTATACAAGACCTGAATTAAAATTTGCTGGAATTCCAAGACCAATATTTTTGGCACAGGATACACTTACTTCTTATAGTACCTCATACCTGTGAATGTTTATATGGAAATACATCTTGATCTTCAGTGCTAGTATGAAGACCTGTAGCAGGACACTGTAACTTGTGGATAACCGACCCTTTTAGGGTGACTCACTGTTAGGTTTTGAGTAAATCTGTCTCTGGGAATTAAGTTCAATACTGTCAACATGAGACTCTGACCACTTTATTTAGACTTCAGCAGCGGCAGTCTGTGTGAATGGACTTGTGCTTAAAAAAACAAAGCAATCCAAACACCTCTGTATTCTCTTTTACTCTAGCTCGGAGGAGGGTAGCCTGTTCCGCGGGATTACTTACAGTCAGCTTCTTGCCATGACAGACTGTGGTCGTACCACAGCCGACAAGGCCATTTCTGTGTAGATTTTCTGGTTTTGTTTGATTTCTGGTTTTTGGTTCTTTTGAGACTGGATTAAGCTGCGAGAAACGTTGGTGTTAAAAACACCATGTTGGGAAAGAGACCCACGTTCCCAGCTTCTCTCCTTTTGCCAGGAGCACATTTCGACTCTTACACACCCATTCGGTGCTTCTTCTGTTTCCCCATGTATTTCTTTCTTTTTATTTATTTATTTATTTGACAGACAGAGGTCACAGGTAGGCAGAGAGGCAGGCACAGAGAGAGGGCGAGGGAGGGAAGCAGGCTCCCCGCCGAGCAGAGAGCCCGACGCGGGGCTCGATCCCAGGACCCTGAGATCATGAACTGAGCCAAAGGCAGAGGCTTTAACCCACTGAGCCACCCAGGCGCCCCTCCCCATGTATTTCTATATGAACTTGGCCGCCATGGTGTGGGAGTAGTTGGAGAGGAGAGGGGAGGCGAGGAAGGGGAGGTGAGGAAGGTGACGTGATTGTCCCGAAGGCTATGGAGAAGATCTCTGACTCCAGCCAGTCAGTGACAAATGCAAAAAGTCCACGTGGCAGATGAGAACGCTCTTCCTCTGTTATCGTAGAGCGGAGAATTTTATTTCAGCTCTGCTAAGCCCTTGCTTTGTGTTTCTAGTATGCTCGGTGTTTTCCTAATCAAACCATATCCTCTACCTTTTGACATTGTGCTTTGCTTGGCACTTGGCTTCTGTGTATCTGTGTTTATTGCCATTTTTTATTTAGTGTAGGATTTGAATCATGACTGCCTACATTTTAAACGATGTCACATTGCAGTGTGTATTTGCTCAAATTTATGTGTAATCAGTAAACATATGTTTTTGGTGTTTCCTCTCTGTTTCAGAGAGGCATGTTTGGCTGGAGCTGTTTTCAGAGCCCTCCCATTCTGGTCGTGGGTCGAAGAACCTTAGCTAATTTTAATCAACCCTGAGCTGTCATTCCTGTTCATCACTGTCACATTAGCAGCAAATCTGAACTTGCTGATTAGTAAAGTGGATGGAAATCACAGCTCTGTGTGTGTCCAAATAGCTACTCATCAGCAAGCCTTGTGATGGGGTCTGATGGTTTAATGCAGCCCTTAATCAAGGGCTAAGAAATGTTTTCTCTGTGGTTTAACCTAGTACTATTGAATTACATTAACATGTATAGACGCTCACATACACATACACAGAAGTCGTGTTACATCAGCATTCCAAGTCAGTCGGGAGGGCTCAAACAAAGGAAGGAAAGACTAGACTTTCAAGATGGCTTTTCTTGGGCTTTCAGGTCAGCAGACATAAACAGCATCTTCATCGTTGGGCACACTGAGTCCCTCAGATCCAGCTGAAGAGCTGCTTGATTGAATCTGTGCTGTCTTCAGGGACATACACTGGAAAACCGTGGGGCAGATGGGATAGATTTTATGTGCAGAGCTGACGTTACCCCAAGTGGTCACTCATTTCTCAGCGGGACCTATGCAGATGTGTTAACACACATTTGGGTTCTTGTGAGGCACAGTTGTTACAAAGGCGTGGGAGTCCTTCTCTGGAGATGAGGTGGGGTCCCATTATGTGATACCTGTGCTTGAACACGTGAAACCAAGTATATTTTATGTTTCATAAACAACCCTTTTTGCACATCTGTTCCCCTCAAACACCATATATTGAGTATCCTCAAAACCTAATGTCTTTGTGTACCTGACTTTTGCCTTGGCATTTTTATTTTGGGAGGTGAGTGTCATTCTGACTTCACTGATGAAGTTGTGAGTGGGTAAGTGACTCACCCGGAGTCACACTACCCATATAGAAAAGCTAGGCCTTGCACACAAGACTTTCTGACCCCAGGTCTGGTGATTTTGTCTTTTCTTTTCTTTTTTTCTTTTTCTTTTAAAAGATTTTTATTTATTTATTTGACAGAGAGAGCAAGAGATCACAAGCAGGCAAAGCCGCAGAGGGGGAGGGAAAAGCAGGCTCACCGCTGAGCAGAGAGCCTGATGCGCAGCTTGATCCCAGCACCCTGGGATCATGACCTGAGCTAAAGGCAGTCCGCCTAACCAACTCAGGCACCCCTGATTTTGTCTTTTCATCATGTAGCAGCTGCCTTCCTTCTGTGACTTGTTAACATGATGCCAGAAAATGGTGACGAGGGTCTGTCTCAGTTTTTTTTAAAAAAATTCCTCATACCTTGAGGCTTACAGTCCTTTCTAAATGACCAGAGCCATTATGAGTCCTAACTTCAACATTGGGGAAAACAAGGATGTTACCAAAGTTTGTGCCAACGTTTTCTGGGAGGATTGTAGGATTTGCAGTTGAGCTAATAAGGACAGCTTGCGGATCAGGAATCTGGTACTACTTTATAGATACCAGTTTCCTGCATCTTTTTACAGTATTAATTCTTTTATCTGATTAAAAATTTTATCTTACAGATTTTATTTTCATCTGTAGACTCTAGCCCTGGAATTGTGTCTTTGAAGCCTGTTGTCATTTCCTTTCTTCTAAGACTAGTGGGTGCGTGTGCAGGTATTTCCAGCATACGTTGTGTTCTAAACTGAATGACCATACTTCTTTTCTTCCAAGCCTTCCGTCACTATCACCTTGTCCCTTTCTTTCCTGATGGCTCAGATGAGTAGATGCTATCACGTTTATTTCTCTTGTCTGTTATGCCAGACTGGGTGTTTTACTTTGCTTCTATTCTGAGCCTAGTAAGTTTTCCCTTGAACCAGCAGCTTCGTGTAATGGGAAGATTGTGGGCTTTTGAGACGAAGACCTGAATGAGGATTCTTGCTCCTCCAGTTACTGGTTTTTTGAGTTATGAGGCTTTTTCTAGCCACATTTCCCCAGTCTGTAATAGTAGTGATTTGTTAGGTTACTATGAGGATTAAGTAGGACAACCAAAAAGAAATGACTGGTGTGTTCCACTGTATTTCCTTCCTTCCATCTCTGTGTCCCGCTCTCTCTGTCTTTCCCATTCTGTTCACAACCCCAAAGTTTTAGTGATTCTTAAGAGATCGCACTCATTCACTTGGAAGATTACTTGGGCCACGCGCTGGTCTTGACCATTAGACCAGTAGGGTCATCAGTGTTGTTTCTAACCAGACTTCTCCTTCAGCAAAAATATTCCTGGGTCCAGTCTTTGTCCTTCTACTTTGCCCAGTCACACCGATTGTCTCCTCTATTGCAGTTTTATCTGAGCTTGTCTTTCCTCCCGTCAATTTACTTTAAAAATCTCCCTATTAAGTTGGGAGACTTGCTGCCAGACATCTTTAACTTGGCTGCGGAGTAGGTGTAGTTGTGCACAATAGGGACTCCCCAGTGGGGTGAACAAGATGGAGTTTTATTCTTTTTCCACATGCAAGTCTGGTAGTCAGGCCCTGGTGTGTGGCTTGATCCATGACATCCTTGAGGACCTGGGCTCACTCTTCTTAATGTTTTGTCACGTGTGTGCTCCCTTCCTAAGATCTCTTTGTCCACGGTGAGAACTTGAACTCTTGCTGTCTTATCTACGTATTAGTCAGCAGCGAGTAGACACAGGCAAAGTGGGACATGCTCCCCTCTCTGGAGGCTGCCCACACTGACTCCCTTGTACATTTCGTTGGCCAGAACTAGCTGTAAGGAAGATTCTGGAAACTATTATGTTTCAGTCATCCATATGCTGGGAAGGAGAACGGGGAATTCGAGGGCAAATATCAGCAGTATCTGCCTAGTTGGTTGATGTGAAATGTGCTATGTCCTGAAAGCCTGAGGGAATCAGATCCTTTTCTTTATATCATTTATGTTGCTGCCCATTTACTGCTTGTACCATCTTTTTAAGCCCACACTACCTGTGGAAATAGAATATCACCCGTAATCTGTTTTACTCATCTTGCCAAGAGGAAACCATCCCTATCCCTTGGATTCTTTGTTCCTGTGTGAATTAGCTACTGTGATCACTGGCTGCACCCTTAAGCAGTCAAATCTAACAGAAAGCCATGTTGGTTTTTCCTCCACGTTCCTCTGAAAGTAGTCCAATATGTAGAATTTTAAGATTGCCTTCCACCAAAATAATGGTGGGTATAGCACTCTTCTGCTTATTTTTATCAAAGCATCTGTGGAAATGTGGTTCATATTTAAGATGTATCAGTAGTCTAGGCTAATTATGAACTATGTGGAAGGTGCAGTTGTGTACAGTTTTGTATGTCGGTCACAATAGCTCCTACACAGTAGTTGATGTTGTTTTCTCTTATAAATGTTTCCCTTTTTTGGTAGCAACAATTATAGGAACCCCTGCTTTTTTCACATTACTTATTGTGATTGAGGGGTACAAGAGGCCATAAGAGTATTTTCATTTTGATAAATGAAGTAACCGGTTTCAGAGGTTGGGTAACTTGTCCAAGGTCACATAACTAGTAAGCAGCAGACCTGAGCCTCAAACCTAGATTTTTTTGAATCCAGATTCACTTCCTTTTGTGCCATGGTACATGATCTGGAAAGTCAGGGCATTCTTTTACTTATCGCAGACTGAATTCTCAGAATTCCCTGTTGCTGCTTTTCCAGAATGTATGGACCATCATTGAGGGAAGAACCATCATTTTTGTCAGAACGTTCAGCTGGAGTAGGGTTGGTTACCTTCATTTGCTGTTAAACAGCTTTCTCTTCATCCATAGCTTAACAAAGATCTCCTTCTCCTTCTTTAAAATCTTTTACCTACAGTCCTTTTTCTTTTTCTTCTGGGATTGAATTTATTATGTATTTTGAAATTGTGTCCATACTCTCAAGGAGA
>ML098138.1:0-15079 GCA_003697995.1 Taxidea taxus jeffersonii | reverse complement strand
TTCTCCCTGTTTTATAGCTGAATGGAAAGTTTTGAGTCATCAAAGACTTTTGTCTGCCATCAAGTCCTATTTGCTGCTCTCTGTGCTTTGGAAGTTTGTATTCAGCTCAGTGGCCATTCTCCCAGGCTTTGAAGGTCTTGGGAAAGGTGAATGCCTTAGGAGCTCTCTTTTCTTAGTTTATCCAAGTTTGTGTCTTCAGTCCTCTGGCTGTGTTTAGAATATTTATTTATTTATGATTATTTAGGTGGAAGCAAAGATCCTATAACTTTTTTCTTCTATATCATAAGCAGGATTATTTTGTTTACTTTTGTTATTGCTATTGGTATTGCTGGTGGTGGTGGCAATGATGGCAGTGGTGTGTGTCTGTGTTATCTATAAAAGCAGGATTTATGTCTTATTAGCTTGGCCTATGCAGTGTCTACACCCATGACATATATTTTTCTATTATTGCCCCAGGTAATTTTATCCTTGTAGGTCACGCATCTGGTCACAACTCTCATGACCCTACTGTTTTGCAAATAGCTTTTGATGCTCCTTCATGTACCTCCCACCTCCTTGCTACACATTATCAATTTTGTCAGCTAAATTAGGTATGGCTAAAAGGAGTGATCTTTTCTCTCACTCCCCCTTATGTGCACACACACATACACACATACACACACACACACGTATGCACATTCATGAGGAAGATAGAACAATTAATCTACTTTTAGAATATGGCTTGAGTCAGTGTTTTGGTGGCATTCCCACTGACATGTAAAATTAGCTCCTGTACCATGTCAACAAAGTGTCTCATCATAGACAAGATTTCTTAACACATTTGGAAAGAGTCAGGTAAAATAATAATTCAGAACCTTAAAAAAAATGAACAGGGAAAAACAGACTTTTAACTCTTTTCTTAAAAATATCTTAAGGCCTGGAGAACCTAACCCAGCATTGCACCCAGTCTTTATCCCAGAGGATATGGCTAGTAAAGGGACAGTCAGAGATGAATGCCAGTAGGCCTTTTGGAAGACCAGAGCCAAGAAGTTCAGCTGTGAGAGGAGAGGAGGTAAACATGTAGTTCCATGGCAAGTGCCTGGAAACAAATGAAGGATGGTGGGAGGAGGGGTCCACAGTGACTTCCTGGCTCAGACCTGATGGCTCTGATTACTTCATATTGGAAGGCACTACTTTCCATAAAACATTAACACTTCACTATTCAATTCGAATAATTTAATTTCAACTTGATGCAATTCAATTCAATCCAACTGATGTATTAAGTATATATTAGGTAACTACTATATGTCTAATGCTGTGTTAGTCACTGTGATGATTACAGAAAAAGGAATGTACAAAATGGTTCTGTTCTCAAGGAGATTATGAGTATAATTCCACTGTCAAAAATGAGGGCTACTCATTATTCAGCTAAAATTAGAGAACAAAATAGGAGACCTGGACTGAAAGTCAGATCAGGGTTTAAATTCCAGATCAGAACTTTGCTGATCAGGTCATTTAATTTTTCTGTATCTTACTTTCTTCCTCTGAAAAATGAGGGCTTGTAATAGATCAGTGGTTCTCAAACTTATTTTATTTAATATTCCCTATTATAACAAATAATTTATAATGCCTCATTTACCAAATTGAAATGAAATTTGCAGATATTATAACATACTTATATACATAATAAAATCAGTATAATGACCTAACTATAATATAAATGAGAAGTAAAAAGCAATTATTTTTAAATAAATAATATCTACTTCAAAATGTAGATTTTTAGAAACAGCTACAATAGATGATGCAATGAAATAGTCATATAGTTACACCTGCTTATAATGAATATATTTGGGTTCAAGAAAAGTGAGGTCAGAAGTTGTTCTGTGCAAGACGTACATTAAATGAAAAGGCAGACTTATAAACACATATATTCTAGGACTAGGTAACTAGTAAGAGACCAGACTTATTTGTGCATGAAATGAGAGAGAGAGAGAAATAGCTTTAACTGAAGCAGGGGCAACATACCAATTCAAATTACAGGCTGTTGAGGTAGAGAAATGAGGAAGCATGTTATTTCTCACAAATGAGCTTATCTTTATTTATAAATGTAGTGTCAGAATAATGCCTGATGTTGTGACATGGGGTGGGATAGTGACAAGGCATCATGGAAAGCATATCTCTTGTGTGAAATCTCGCTACATGTCAAGGCATGCATTCAGCTTCTGGGTGTCCAGTGGGACACTCAAGTTTTAGGCAGGAGATGAGGCAGTTCTCTGCTAGGCAGGACTTTCTCTAGCATTGATGAACTTTTCAGATCCCTGTTCTCTTTCCACCACATGCTACCACTGCTTTGTAATTATGAGAACCCAAAACACCCTCATAAAATTTCAAAATACCTCCCAATTAAGGGGTCCTTAATATGTTTCAAGTTCCACCAGGCACTATTTTAATAATTCAGAGCAAAATAAGTAGAATAGATAATAAACTTAATGGCAAGTTGTTTGGGAAGATCCGTGAGAACAGACCACCTCAATGGAAGAAGTAGACCTGGAATTGGTTAGAAGGATGGCTAGAATTTGGCCAGCAAGTGTGGCTTATTTAAGCATTTCATTATGTTGATAAACAGAATAATCAAGATTGCAGAGAAGGCCCTTATAGCATGAATGTGTTGGTAATTTGACAATTCCTGAGCCTGCTCTTCATGTAACTGCAATGCTTGTGTGGATCTTACATGATGCCTACATATTCATTACACCAGATCACAAATTGAAAGAAGCTCAATGCCCTTTAAAGGGAATACGCTGCATTCATTAACATTCCACAGTTTTAGACTTTTCATCATTCAAGTTGAGTTTAAAATGGCAATGATTCTGAATTACAGAGGTTTTAGCTTAGCCAAAGAGAGATTTTCAAAAACAGCCACATGGGACCAGGTGCAGGGTAGGGGTTCCAACAGGTTTAGAGAGTTGTCCCGGAGATTTTGAGTGCCTCGACCCTCACTGATTTGTAAAGTGTCTTTGAGAGTGTCCATCTTGCAAATACAAAGCCCTCCTCCAACTACCTGGCACTTCATTGAGTTCCCTGTGGATGGTGCTATGGTCTAGGCTTTAAGAGCAGCTTGGGAAACTTTTTGTTACAGGGAAGTTTGATAGCTCTCAAGTCTGAGGAAATATGTCATCCTACCCGAGTGCATTAATAGCTGAGGGACAACAAAAGCAAGCACATCTGAGACGCAGCTCTTGGTCGGCACTTCAGAGGAACAGCTGCGGGCAGCAGGTACCGTGGAAAAGCAATAGAAAGCTTGCAAAAGAAACTTTGCTGTCCAGGTAGTGAGGGCCATCAGGGAGAAGGGTACGAAAACCGGCCTCTTGGGGCCTGGTAGACTTCATAACCTTGTGCCCTCTCCCAAGTCATTACAGGTAGGGATGGCTCAGAGCCCTTCTCTCCTGGCAGTGTGACAGATCAGGATTGCAGCCATGTCAGGGGAATCTGGCTCATAGGTATCTTTCCCCAGGTGACTCTTCAACCCACTTATTCCTGTGGGATATCTGGAGGGAAGGACGTATAAAAGTAGCGAACGTTAAAAAGGGCAGGCCCTGGAGGTCATAGTGGGACAGGACAAGAAAGAGCTTTGCTTTCAGAGTCAAATCTGATTACTGGCTGGGCCTGGTCACACTGCATCTGTGTAGCTGCCCAGGTTCCACAGGACGAGTCTCTGCCCACCGCGCCAGCCTTCATGCTCTCCATGTCCTTCTCCTTCTCCTCCTCCTCCTCCTTCCTCTTCCTCTTCTTCCTTTTTAAGATTTTATTTATTTATTAGACAGAGAGAGAGAGAGAGAGAGAGACAGTGAGAGAGGAAACACAAGCAGGGGGAGATGAAGAAGCAGGCTTCCTCCTTAGGAAGGAGCCCGATGCAGGGCTCGATCCCAGGACCTTGAGAACATGACCTGAGCTGAAGGCAGACACTTAACGACTGAGCCACCCAGGGGCCCCTCTCTGGCTAACTTCTACTCTGGAAGTACATGGCACACCCCAGAGAATAACTGACGAAAGCTCAGGGAAGGGACCTTGGGCAATGGTGTGGGCAGGCTTAGGGGAACCAACAAGGCATGGCAAGACACCAGGAACTGGAAAAGAGAGCAGTGTTTGTTTCCCAGGCTTAAAGCGTCAGCAGGAGGAGCAAGTACAGGCACTTAGTGAGAGCCAGGCTATGGACTGGGGTTCCCAGAAAGTAGCACCCACTGCCAGAGCAGCTGCTGGATACCAGAAAATGAACATAGGAAAACCATGTCCTTCCCAGACAGTGTGGCAGCCAGATATCACAGGAAGGAGACCACGGCCTGACTTCTATTTCTCAAATCTCATACCAGTTGAGGTTACTGGCAAAACTGAATTGATAGCAGAGTCATAGCTGCAAGGAATTCTGGAAAATACAGTGGGATGAGAACACCCATGTAGGTCCTGCCACACCTCTGGGTCTTTACTAATGTATCCCTTCTGTCCTAACCCCCTTCTAGCTATGACAGTTCTCATCCTCACCTGATCTGGATCTCTGCTCATGCTTCCTTCCCTGGGACGCCCCTCCCCTCCTTCATAGGAGGTGGTACCCATCATTCTCCATTTTCCTATCTTGCTCTAGGGACTTCATAGCTTATCCCTCACTACCTGAAATTAAAGCCTATTAATTTACCCTTTTCTCTCTATACCAGTATATGGCCCATGTGAACAGTTGCCGTTTTTCCTTTTCTCAATCCGCCTGTGTTCCCTGCCCGTTTTTCAGTAGAATTTGTTGAAAGGATGTTGAATGAATAAGCTAGGAGAAGAGAAGTTTTGGGCCAGATATTGAAGGACCATTATGACACACACTGGGAGTTAGGGGTGCTGTTTTAATAGAGGTGATGCTGGAAGGGACTTGGGCAGAGAATGCTTATGATGCTACCTGTGATTAGTAGTTATTCTGGCAGCAGCCAGAATGGGAAGCAAAATAGACAGCTGGTCAGTAGGGCAAGGGTCACTGGCCAGTTGGGTGGGCCATCTTGGTTGCAGACACTCTCCCGGGCCCATGGCAGGTGTGTAAGTGGTGTGGGGAAGCTGGCAAGCTTTATAAGTATAAAATGCCTAATCCCTGTACCCTTAGGAGTCAGAGATCTATTTGGGGAAATTAGAGTAGCATGCATGAAATATGTGGAACATATTGAGAAGTACAGATCAACACAGCAGGAGTACACAGGTCCCCAGAATACCCTCAAGAAAGGAAAAGCTGGCTTGGAGGATTCTTGATCCAGGGGACTTCCTGGAAGTTATAGGATGAGTGACGCACCAGCAAAAAATCCAGGCTAGCTTGGAATGCAAGAGAAACCCCTAGGAACTAGTTGGAAAAGGACTGACAAGAGACTGCCTGGCACTGGGAGGAATCAAATACATTCTTTTTCAAACTCATTGAATAAACCCCTGAATAATCCAAATCCAGTGAAAATTTCTGAGTGTCCTTTCCTCCCCTTTAAAGCATACTACTCTGAGACCACATCTTCCTGCTTGGAATGCTCTCTGTCCTTGACTTCAGTCTCCCTCTCTGACTCTTCTTCCTTCTCCAGTAGGGATTATATCCTTTGCCATGTTTTTTCTCCCTCCTCACAATGTCATTACTCTTGCTGACTCGACTTGGTCTTTCTTGGTCTCCCACTCACCTTGACATCCAATCATCACCAGATCTTGTCAGTTCTACCTCCTAAACTTATTTTAAATCCTCCTTTTTATATTTTTATGACAATGTCCCTATAAAATTCACTGTCTTCTATAGACTGGTCTATAACTCTATCTACCCATCAGGTCACCCTGCAATGCCTCTTATCTCCTCCAATCCACACAATAGTGGTCCTTCTAAATAATAATCCTGAGCTTATGATTTTCTACCCAAAGCCATTCAATGACTTCTCTTGGTACCTATGATCAAACAGAAATTCATTAATGCTGATTAAAGGGCCCTAGATGCTGTGGCTCCAGTTGCTTATCTCAAACCATCTCCATCTCTATCTAACTCCCACCAATGGTTTCTTAAGAAACCATGATCTGTCATACCTCAGGGCATTTGCACAGGCCACTCCCTGGACTGGAACACAACCTGCCCATGTCTTTCCTCTTACTAACTCCTACTCACTACTTGGCTATCATTTCCTTCAGAAATTCTTTCTGACCCCTCTCGTCTAGGTTAGTTTCTGCTCCCACATGATTCTACCGCAGTTGTCATTGTATTATTATCAATTTAATGATAGTAGTTATCATTGTACTACTATTACCTATTTTACTTTTTATGTGTCTCCCCATAGGCTGGTATTGGATCTTGCTTGCTACATATTATATCCCCAGTGCCAAATACATAGTAAGTGCTCACCATAGTTTTATTGAGTGAATGCATATATAAATAATTTCCACCTACCTAATTTTTTTCGCCTATTTTAAGTGCCACTACCCATACAAAACCCTGTACTGGGTGTATCTTACTAACTTCTTGATCTCTATATTTCTTTTACACAGCTGCGTGTTCTGTTACAACCCCTCTGGTGGAAGCCTTTGGCAACTTACCATCCTAGGCCTTCCATGAGATGACTGTTCATTCCTAGGTCCCATGTTCTAGCCCCATGGATCTACTAACTATTTCCCATCTTTTTCCCCCTGTAGTAGTTTTCATCATGTTGCCTCTACTTGGAAAAAAAGTGTCTATTTATAGTCTCTGAACTCCCTTCACCGGCTTCTTTAGATTGAAATTGATTACTCTTCCCACTAAATGCTACCTGATTTACATAATAGAAAGAGCAGATATTACATCCCGCACAAGCTTCTTCATTTGGGGCATTTTTGTGTTCTTGCCAATAAATGAGACTAATGCTATCTATATCATCATAATAGTTTTTGCTCATCCAGTTTTTGCATGTGCTATGTGCTGGGTAGCCTTCTAAGCAATCTTTCTATATTAATTCATTTAATCATTAAACCTGACCCCTTTTACAGATAGAATGGAGGCAGAGAGAAGTTAAGTAGCTTCCCCAGTGTTACAGAGCTGGGGATAGCAGAGCTGAGTTCAACCTGGTAGCCTGGTTCCAGGTCTGTGCCCTCGGTCATACTGCCTAATGGAAGAAAAGAGTGAGGTAGGGGATGAAGATGCTTAGTACAGAATGCAGCTCCAGCAGACACTGAGTGGGATTCTACAGGCCCTGAAGTCAGGTGGATTTGAGACTGATTTGGAAATTTAGGAGCTGGCTGACTTTGAATAGGTTATTTATCTAAGCCTTAGTCCCCTAATCTAAAAACTAGAATATTGTCAGTATTTATCCCACAGGATTATTCTTCAGATTAAAACACACACATGCACACACATACACATATACATACACATATATGCACAACATAGAGTATTCTTAGACAAGTACCTGGCACACAGCTATATCTTCATAAATGTGTATTTTTATAATATATCACAATCACCATTATTATTTTATCACATTCTGTTTTGTGTTACAGTTATTTGTGTTTCAATTTTAATCCCTTCTTTAAGATTGTAATCTTTCTGTTCATGACATATGTCTTAAACTCCTGTACAAGGTTTGTTAAATGAGTGAATAGATGGTCATTTCATTGTGATTCATTTAAACAATTATGGAAGGGTTGGTGAACTGAAGAGGGAATAGGGATTTTTGGCCAAGAAAATTGCTCTAAAATGGAAGTAACCATGATGTCAATTCTTCCCTACTCCACCTTTCTTTCTTCCCTTTCTTTCTCCCTTCCTTCTTTCTCACTCTTTCTTCCCTTTCTCCCTCCCTCCTTCCCTCCCTCTTTCCTTCCTTCCTACCTTTCTCACTTCCTTCCTTCCATCCCTGCTCCACCTACCATTCCCACTCAAAAAGTAAAAGGAGAGAGGGCTGGGGCTTTCCTGTTTTCATCCTGTTGAAGCAGATGCACAATATCCATCATATAACTGGGTCTGAAGGAGTCAGATTCTTCCTTCAAATGAAGAAATCCCATTAACGTTTTTAACTCAAAAGTGTCTCTTGATATCTTTGTATGTTATATTTAGCCTAGTGTAATGGGGCATAGAAACAGTAAGAAATTTTGGAAAGAATCAGGGCTTTGGCGGAATGTGGTTGTAGCCCTGACTCATCATTGACAGAGTGATTCTGGGCAAATCATCTAAACAAAGGGCATCTCATTTCCTCATTTGTAAAATGTTGTGAGAGCAAATTGAAGTGTACTTGGGAAACTTTGTAAGATCTTCCTTGGGTTGTTGCTGTTGCTCTTGTGCTAATTGTGGATTTCCTAGGGGTCTGAATTGTCATTATCTTCTTCCCAATGTACAGACAAATCATGTCAGAGAAATGTGTTCCTACTAGAGGTAGAAAGAGAGTTTCAGGAAAAGGAAATGTGGGCAGGAATATTAAGGATTAGCTAGCCCAGCAATTCCCAAACTTCTGCTACTCCTGCAATTTTCACCATATTTGTGAAATCTCTGTACTATTATTGACACAATATTTTCCTTTAATACCACTCACCTTTTTACTTAAACAACTACAGAAAGGAGACCTTATTTCATTGCTATAAATGGAAAAGCAGTATTAATTCCTATAAATGGAAGGCGAAAAAGAAATGCAATAAGAGCTCAGCAACGCCATTCAATTCTAGGTAGGATCTGCTGCTTGCCAAGGTTCTGAGCTTGAGGCCTACTTTCTCTCCCTTGAAAAGGTAAATTAGCAGATATTAGAGAGGTGTTAACTGAAAACTTGAACTGAGAGGAGCTGAGACAGGAAGGATTGAAAGATAATTGAAAAGGAGATAAATTTCTCACTCGGAATTAAATGTAGCTTAATGCTGTATTCAAGCCCCACCTCAAATCATCTCCACTACCCACATTTTAGGGAAAAAGTTACCTCAGTCTAGCCTTCTCTTCCCACCAGTGGGAAAAACGGAGGCCCGGGTGGATCCCAAGTTTGGATCACATTGTAGAGAAGCTTTCCAGGCCTGAGCTCTGACCCATGTGTGCTGGTCGCCTGAAGGTCGTATCACCACCATCACCACCAAGAGGCAGGAGTTCTGTTAGTCACCAGCTCCTTTACCCATCCTGAGGGCATTTGCATGTATTACTTCACTCAGTCTTCACAGCAGCCATGTGAGATGGACAGGTTCCATTTGACTTTGGCCTTCTCATAAACGTGGGGACGGAAGCCTCAGGAGGTCACCTGATATTTGAATGCTGGCAGGTGGCAGAGCCAGGTTGGGATACTGCCTCCTAACTACACTTTCTTTCTACTAGATGGCCCAGCCTGTCAAAAAGGCCATCTTGACTTTGTTTCATCTCCTGCTTGGTGACTGAAATGTAGATGACATACACAGATTATATTCTCTGTGAACAAGGCCTTTTACACAGTTGGAGTTTTCAAGCTCACCTTCTCATTATTCTGTCTGAGGCAATTTGGTAAGGAAAATAAGCTTTCCAAGTAAAATCCCATCTCTTCATTCCAGCATCAACTGTGAAGCAAGGAGATGACAAATTGCTGGCCAGGAAGTTAGGTCTTGCTATGGTCAGGCTGAGTGGCCCAGGGACTATGCTGCTGGGCGAGGGCTGGGAGAAGGCTAATAGGGCTATGGGTTTGCAGTGAACGGACACACTCAGTCACACCTGGAACTCCCTTCTCCCCCTGAGCACAGGATTTCCAGTAACAACTCTTAGTGCCACTCACTTTGTCTAAAATGAATTCCAGACTCCTTAATATGTAGGTGAGTTGCTGCAACCTGTGCTCTGTGCTTTCCCCATAAACTACATGATCAAGTCTGAACTACTTAGCCTGGCATTCAAGTGTTTTCATGGGGTAGAGGAGTGATGGCTCCAGGCTGCATGAGCCACCATCCCCAAACTCATCTGCCTACTCAGACCTTACTTAGCCTTCCAAAGGAAACTCAAGACCCATTCCCTAAAGCCTGTCAGAGTGCTCAGCCAACAAGTGACCATTTTATTCTTATATTTATTTCATATTTTTAGGGGAGATTGTATATCTCTTTGCATTTTAAAATTTTTATCCATTAAGTTTTAATGTATGGTTTCATGGCATCTTAGAAACAGACTATAATTTGTTTAGGTCAGGGTGTGTCGTGTTCTTTGAGGCCCATGGCTGTCTGCTCTGTATTACATATGAAGTAGATGCTCAATGCAATATTCACACAGCCAGGAAATACCTTCCCAATCAAAGTGTAATAATAAAGTGTTAAAAGTCTTAAGGACCAGGCAAAGGCGTTGGAGTTGTGCTTATTTTGTACTCCTAACACTGGCTGCTGCAACCCCTTTTCTTTCTCCAACCTAAGGGAAAATATTTCCTTTCCACTGAGCCAGGGGATGGAAGGAGAGTTGCTGCTGAGCTCCTCCCAGGTTTTTGTAATTCTCCTTCTTGCTGGTGGTCCTCCTTTCTGTCCCAACCAGAATGGACACAGAGAGCTTGAGCACCCCCTCTTTCATACTTCTTTCATACTTTCCTTTGCCTTTCCCCCTGTGTGGTGGGTGGCAGACTCCATCCCCTTGGCTCCCCAGACACTGTAGAGGCTAATTCACTGCCAGGGCTAAGGAGTCAGGGAGTAGACTCCAGTGAGCACTAGAGTCCCGGAAGGAAAGAGGCTGTGCTGTCTGGGCGGTAATTGTCCCGGAGGCCCGTTGTCATGGCGACTCTAGAGGCAGGCACAGTGTGAAGAGACTGGAAGAATTAAACTAGACAAGGGATGAGGGAAGAGGAGATTGATTTAGGAAAGACAAAGGGAGCCTGGGAAGCCAAGCCCACTGCTGCAGGAGGTGAAAGGGGGTGAACCAGAGGCATAGAGAGGTGGAAGGAGGGAAACAGGACTTGAATAGGGGAGACAGGGAGAGGGGAGGAGACCAGAAAAGGAGAGGGGCTGAGCAGGGAGCAGGGCAGGCGCTGGGAGGAGTGGGGAGCCAGCTGGCTCTCAGAATAATCCTTAATTATCGTCCTGATGTCTTCCATCTCTATCTGCTCTTTGATCTCCTGTGTTGCACATTAAGTATGAACAACCGAGTGCCTGCGTCTCATGTTTAAGAACGCCATGAGGCGTGACTTCAAAGCCAGGAGTGGAACAAGACAGTGGCAGGCCTGGTGTTCCTGCGGCCTGTGTGCTGGCCCAATTAGGTTAAATGGGGCCCTGAAATCCTCCTGATCTGAGACAGCTTCCACGCTTGTGCCTGCAACCAGCTGCTGGGCTTAATGAGATGAACAGCCCCAGGCCAGCCAGCTGACCCTTCCGCAGGAGCCCCAGGTTCTCAGACGGACTGTTGTGAAGGTGGCTTCTGGACTCAGGCCTCCTGGGGTGAGCTCTTGCGGGAGGTCCTAGGCAGGTGGGTCTGGTCTATTCTCCATGTGGCTGGGAGGCATCCATTCAGTGACAGGTGCCAGGGTAATAGGAGGGATGGTTGATTACTGACCTTTGTCTTCATGTCCAAGTTTCAGTTCCTATTGCCCAGGTTCTGATGTAGGTGCACTCACTGGTCCCTGATGTTGGAGTCAGGGTCTAGTAATGACCTAACTGCCTTCTTGGGCCTCAGTTTCCCCTTCCCTAAATGCAGGGATGAGGCTGAAAACTGCCAGTGTTTTCTCCAGTGCTGTGATACCTGCTTGGATCATCGTGGACACCTTTTGAGGCGCTTCTGCCAGGCAGACCCTACAATAACTGAGAGGCCCCCAAAAGAAAGCCTTTCTGTCCTTCCTACAGGGCACAGAGCCCTTTTTAGGGATCTCATAGTGACTGGGTCACACTTGCCTGAGAGAAGAGGAGACAACCCAGAAGTTTATTCAAATTGAGTTAGAGGAAATACAATGAGAGTATTTACATCTTGAAAAAATACATCTAGAAAGAAGGCCATGATTCACCCAAAAGAATCTCTGAGGACTCACAAGTTGAATTTTATATTTAAAAGAAGGTGGAGACGCTGGTGGCCCTCAAATTCTGCCAAAAAGGGGAACTCTTATTCTGTTTACAGTCTTCTGGGGGTAGAGGGAGGCACATTAATCTGGGGGTTATGAGCAGTGGTTGTAAATTTTATCTTGTATCTTTAGGCATTTAGATGTTCCCCATATTTCACAAATGGTACCTGAGCTCAGTGGTGGTTGATCTGGGCACAAGGAGGCTGGCAGAAGGAGTGTACCTGAAGTGCCTCAGAGCAGCTCACAACCAAGATGGACAGAGCCCCTCACTGCTAGGCAGAGCAATTCTACTTGCTGGAGCATCTGTAGAACAGAGAGCTTGGTCCCATTTCCTAACTGGCTCACTGTCCTCACCCTTGAGACTGTTGCTCAAGAGCTTTCCACAGGTGTCTTCTCAGCCACCATCCCCTTCAGGAGCTGTGTCTGAGCAACAGAGTGAGCCCTCAGCACCAGGCCTGCTGGCAGTGACAGATGTTATTTTATGGAAGGTGCTCCAGAAGTGAAATCCACAGCTCCCGAATGTCATAGGAGATAAAGGAAGGAAGCTATGCATTGGTGTTACTTTCCTCCTCAGATGAAAAGCTGACCAGGGTGAGGGGAAGGCTCAAGCAGAAAGGCACTCTTTTATTCCCTTGGCCTTTGGGAGGCTTTAGGTCTCAGGCAGCCCTGCCTTGGATTCTGAGCTCATGAACAGATTGATGAAATCCTACCAGGCCCAATGGACCCCAGATATTTGTTCATGAGTGTGAGGCCCCAGGAAAAAGCAATGACTTTCTATGTCCTCCTGGAGGCTTCTTACAACCAAATGAAGCCAAAACTAGAATTGGTGGGTCTCTCCCTGACAAGTACACAGAAGGAGCAGCACTTGGAAGCTTTTCATTAGAAGGCTTCTCAGCACAGCATGACAGGGCACTTCAGTGCAGGCTTTGGGCTGGACTCCATGGGCTACATTCTACATCTTCCTGTGTGATTATAGGCTAGTTATATTCCTCAGTTTCCTCATTTGTGAAGTATGGGCAATAACTGACCTATGTTATAGCCCTGTTGTGAGGATGAGGATGAGAGGACAACAATGATGCCTGGCACTTCATATTCCATCAATGTTATTTGTTATGCTCATCCATGATTTCCTTTGGTTCTTGCATGATGTCTATGGGTAACAGAAATGGTATAAGCCCCTTTAACAGGGACAGAATGAGATACTTTGCCCAGCTTACAAGTGGTGGAATTTTGTTCATTGTCACTTCTTCCATGATGCCGTATATGGTGGAGAAAAGGAAACTTCGGTCTTGATGCATGTGGTAGTCACTGATTTTACTCACAATTATTTCTAGTTCTCTCTATTCTGAACATATGGTAGGATTGTAATACAAGTTAGGACCATGTGACTTGATTTGACAAATAACATGTGAGCAGAAGTTGTGTATGCCGGTTCTGGAAGACATTCTAAGATCCAGAGTACAGTTTGCCACACACCCCCTTCACACTGCAGTGATTAAGTGAACATGTGTTGAGATGAAGGTACTATCAGCATGTGACCCTGAGGGATAAGTAGGATCAGAGCTCCATGCCCAACCCTCACTTGAGACAGAGCCTGAGCAAGAATGAACTTTGGTTGCATTGAGCCACCAAGGGACAGGAGTCATTTGTTATAAGCGAGTGTATCTTTATTGATCTACTATCCATTAAACTAGTGTATCTAGAACACTGACTCTCCTTGTGGTGGATGCTGCTTGCCATCTTTCAAAAGAGCCCAATCATATGCAAGGCTGTGAGAAATTAGGCCACTATTCTCTGTTACTTCTCTTTCAGTCTTGATCTAGTGGCTAACATTCAGCTCAAAGGGCGAAGGGTGGTGATCAGAAGAGGGATTTTGTTTTTGTTTTACCCTGAAAGAAAGACTGAGATCCCCATCTACTAAGTTGCTCCCATGAGCCTCTCAATATCTCAGATGAAGTACAGAGATTCAGACTGGGCAAACACCATGGGCAGAGATGGATTTTGAATTGGGCTTTCCTTGACCTTGTCTTGGGCTGCCCCATTTCAAGAACTTGATCTCCATGTCTAAGAGATTTAGTCAGGGCTGAAATTCAGAGGCTCCTCTCTGGGGCATGAGGCCTGGAAGAAGGCTTACAACAAACACCCCCTCATATTCTAGAGGAGGAAAGTGAGGTTGGAGACCTGAAGTCAAGTTCCACCCAATTTCTGAAAGGCAGGACCAACTGCAAAATTCACATGACCTGGGCAAGATTAAAATGCAGGGCCCCTTACTTCATAAGCATTAGGAATTTCAAATTGGTGATTGCAGAGTATTAAACCCAGTGCAGGGACCTTCAAAGCATTCTGCACAGCTGCCCACCCTGCATTTCCTTGAAGCCAGCTCTGCTGAATGAACTGACCACTTCATAAGGCAAGGAACGGAAGTCCACTTCAGACCTCAGTACACATCCACCCCCCTCAAAATGCTTAAGTAAATTACAAAAGGAGTTCAATGAAAAATCGTCCAGGTTACAAAAGGACTCCAAACCTGAGCATTGCTGTGTGGCCGTGGCTAGCTTCTTCACACTTTCCTTTGCAGAACAGGAAAATGCTCCCCGTCCTGTTATTGCGATGGAGTTGAGAAGGTAACAATTCAGAGATTAAATTTGGCCATGAATCCTAGAAAGCCAGATACCATTTTTATGTGTGCTCTTTTAAATGTTCTTGGGATCTAGGGAAAAATTCAGAATGTAGGGAAGGGAACACATGTTCAGAATCTGCACCTGCACTATTTACTTCCTTGTTTGTTTTCTGACTTCTCTGCTAAAGTGTTAATGCCATGAGGGCAGACCCTTACCTGGCTTCATCTCTCTTCCCTATGTACAGAACATTGTGAAAAGCAGGTTGTCAATCAGTGTTTGTGGTGTGAATAAATGATGATGGACACCATGATGAATGAGACAGGCATGCAGCACAGTGGAGCTGTGGAAATCTTTGCCTGTCCCTGGGTGCAGAGCTGTGTGTGTGTGTGTGTCCTTCCCCTTCTCCACCCAAACCCGAACTTAAGTCAGGACAAGACATATTTACGTATAAATGACTGCCTCAGCATATCGGGTGACTCTTTCCACAGAGTTTGCTTTTTTTTTTTTTTT
>RCUC01112759.1:0-20445 GCA_003697995.1 Taxidea taxus jeffersonii | reverse complement strand
GTTTGCTTTTACCATTTTTTGAAAAGTCATGCTACATATAATACTTACCAGATACTACTTTTTAAAGGGAGGGGAAGATGTTTGCCTGACTATGTATGCCTTCTAATATAGTACTAACAGAGTATCTTCCAAAAGATGGCAGGGGGTGGGACGTGAGGGCTTGATTGCTCCTGGCGGAACAAGAAGTAGATGAAGTCAGGGAATCTCTGTACTCTACTCTCCACCAATGGCATGACCTAACAGCTCTAGATAATTAGTGTAAAGACTGTGGCCTGGGAACCAGAAGGCCCAAGTTCATGTCCTAGTTCCAAGACTTGGTTGCTGTGTGGCCCAGGGTAAGACATTACCTCTGTGAATCTCAAGTTTCATCATCTACAATAATAGAAAAATACACATACCTTTTCCATACCATTTTTTAAACAATTACTTCAGACATAAACATGTACTGGGTCACTGAGCAATCAAGGGCCCAAGGTCGGGATACACATCCCAGCACCTATATAGGGCCGTGCACACATCCAGTGCTCAGACCAAACTAGGGTAGCGTGTGGGGACCAGCAGTGCTCAGGGGAGTGAGCCCCACAGTGGAGGTAGCGAGTGGAGGTCCCCAAAGAGTGTGATGCAGGACTACAGAGTATTTGAGGCCAGTCCAGAAGGACCACAGGGCTCCCGACTCAGCATAGGGGCACAGCGTGCAAAGCCCACACAGGATCTCTCATACCAGACTATGCCTGAATTCCAAGCACAGTGACCATCCCCATAAAAGTCCTTCAAGAAAAATTCCACAGTCCTAAAGTATCTATACATATACATATATCTATACATCTATAAAGTATCTATACATCTATCTATGAAGTATCTATATACTATACAGTATCCCAGCTTTGGGGAAATTCCTGGGGCAAAGATTTCTCTGGGCCAAAGGTCGGATACAGGGACCAACACTCAAGCATGAGCTGGGGGGCAAATGGCCCTTGGTAGAGGATTCATTAAAAGATCTATGGGCAGGGCGCCTGAGTGGCTCAGTCGTTAAGCATCTGCCTTCAGCTCAGGTCATGATCCCAGACTCCCGGGATCGAGTCCCGCATCAGGCTTCTGGCTCAGCGGGAAGCCTGCTTCTCCCTCTCCCACTCCCCTTGCTTGTGCTGTATTCCTCTCTCTCTCTTAAAAAAAAAAAAAAAAAAAGATCTATGGGCAGAATGCATGTAAATTGCAGCCAATATACCTATAGTTTTGAAGTTGCTTCCTTGCCCCTCTTTTCCCCCACAAAAGAGTTTCTGTGGCAATACTTCCACATTCATAGCAAACAGGCTGTTTAAGATTTTCTACCTTTCAGTTCTAACAGGAGAAATGATGCCTGGGCAGCAGCCGTCTGGCCATCTTTATAAGCTTATAAATCATGGAAGAATTCAAGGTCACCTGTCTTTTCTGAGACATTCAGAGGAAGTCAGTAAAAGGAGAAGTGAGCACATGTGAAAGTCAGTTTCAGGCCTTAACCTTGCCAAGACCTTAACTGTGTCCTAGGTGCCTACCTGCTTCGCCTACACTCAGGGAGTTAGCACACAACTCTGACCATGCCTACTAGGGCCAATGCCCTCAGGCAAGTGGGGCATCTCTTTCAGAACAAGCCTGCCAGGGCCAACCACCATTAGTGAGGATGTTGGCCATCACTGTTGACTCCCTGAGATGCCACACACACTTGTTCCCCAACAAGGCCGTGTGGAGTAAACCATGCTGGGACTCCTCAAGGCCTGGAGAATACCATGATGGTACTTTACATTCAGTTCTGGACCAAAACTACATTCCTCGATACGGCCACCGTACGCCAGCATGAGCATCTGCCTGGCATCTGCCTCTGAACATCAGCAGAGAACCATCAGCCATCACCAAGATACTCACAATTGTACTATAGCCAGTCTATCTCGGTGATTCAACGTGATCAGAACCCAGGGCCCTGGCCAGGGTGAAAACCTGGCCTTCTGAGTGAGAAAGGCTGCTGTTCCCCGGCTGGCAGGATAGCATCAGGTATGTGGCCTGGAGGACACAGACTTGATCTGAGTGAGCACACTGGGAAGTCAGGTAAAAATGTCCATTGGTTTCTTCTCTTCGTCACATCTGTCCTGCTTTCCACTGTCCTCAGAGCTAACATCCACAGCTTACGTGGCTGGTCACTGCTCCACGCCCTTCATGTACTCTCTGATCTTCACAACAAACCTATAAGGTATATACACCTCCATTTGACATTCAAGGACACGAAAATGACCCGTCCAAGCAGGCTGTGAACCATGACCACCTGGCCCCCTAGCTGACCTGTAACCCCTGTAACCATTCCATGCTGCTCCACATCGATGAGCCGCTTCCAAAGGAAAGGCTGGAGCCATCTGAACAGGAAGCATGTTCTCCTGGAGGGTCTAGTCCTGACCCCATGCATCACACAGGGTCTCCCCAGACACCCCTGCAGCCGAGGTCTAGGGCCTGGGTGTGCATGGCACCTGTGAGGAGACTATGGGACGAACCAACCACAAACCACCTTCCACAGAGCCACCCACAGAGCCTGGCCAGGCACCATGGATTGTTAAGGTGTTCCGGAAGCTGATGGAAATCGCAGGGCTCTTCTCTGGAAGGAGGAAGTCTTTCTTACCTGTGCAAACGTAAGGGTGAGCACAGGCTCCCACCTCCTCCCCACCCCAGAGTAAGAGAGTAACCCTGTAATTTACCATTCAAACACGGATATTTTGGGGAAAGAGTTGGGACCCTATTAATTACCAAGACATGTGACCCTGGAACGCAGGAGAAATGCAGCTTACCAACCTTTGGTGCTAAAGGTCACACGGCAGAACCATCAATGCAAAGATAAGAAAGCCACTGGAAATACCCACAATAAGACAAAGGCACAAAGAGTGGAAGAAGGGAAAGGAACTTGGCACCAGGGGCCAAGACAGGAGGTCTGGGAGAGACTTCCTGTGAGAAGTGAGTAAAGGACTAACTTCAGAAACTGAAGTCAGGGACATGAGAGCAGGCAGAACTGAGCCAGCGTCTGGCATGTGCAGAGGTTCAAGCTTCCCTCCAGAGGTAAGACTGCAGGGTCTTACACACAGTGTCACCCCGTCTGGCAGTGTCATGGAAGCAAGGGCTTGAGGAGGAGAGCGCAAATCCCAAGAACTCTGCAAGGCTCGGTATGATCGGGGCCCACACCTCCAGAGCCAGCCGGAGGCTCCAAACCTCTAGACAATCTGCAGATGGTCCCACCCTCCGGCCAAATCAGAAGCAGCACAGGGTGGAGACAAAGACAATAAATAAATATTTGGTGAAACAAGGACCTGAGCTCTACAAAGTGTTATCAGATGGCCCCTTGCTTTCCGCAGAGAATGCTTCTGCGCTGAGGACACATACTTGCCCAGACTGCACAGACAGGTGTATGAGAGGGTTGAGGCCAACAGCAGGTCTGTGCAGTGTGCTCAGGGGGACCTGGGGTGCCAGGACAGGGCAGAACGGAGGCGGAATCTGTGCTATCAGCCACGTGTGGATAGCAAATGTCAAGCAGAAAAAGACACGAAGATGGGAAATGAACATGTCAAAGATAAGTAAGATGTGAATTATGAGCACAAATGAAGAATGAGGTGGGGCAGTGACTGGGGTGTTTCTGTAATAGCTTTATTGAGGTATGAAACACATGCCATACAACTCCCCCATTTAAAAGTGAGTACAATTCATTGGTTTGTAGTGCACCCACCACCACAATCAATTCTAGAACCCTCCAACTCTTGTCACCTCCCAGAAGAAACCCTGTAATCTTTAGCTGTCATTCCCTAAACCCTCCATTCCCCACCCCCACTCCCACCCCAGTCCCTAGAAACCACTAATCTACTTTCTGTATCTACATATTTGCCTAATCTAGGCATTTCGTATGAATGCAATCAGATGATGAGTGATCTTTCATGGCTGCTCTTTTTCTTTAGCATGATGTTTTCAAGATTTAGCCACACTGTAGTATGTATGTGCCTTTTTTCTTTTTTTACGATCTTTTAAAAATTATTTATTTATTTGACAGAGATCACAAGTAGGCAGAGAGGCAGGCAGAGAGAGAAGAGGAGGAAGCAGGCTCTCTGCTGATGTGGGGCTCAATCCCAGGACCCTGGGATCATGACCTGAGCCAAAGGCAGAGGCTTTAACCCACTGAGCCACCCAGGCGCCCGTATGTGTGTGTCTTTTATTCCTTTTTACGGCCAGATAATATTCCACTTATGAACAGACCACATTTTGTTTATCTACTCATCTGCTGTTGGACACTGGAGTCATTTCTACCTTTTGGTGAACATTGATATACGTTTGGTAACAGTTTTTCAACCTTCTTTAAGAGAGATCGAAGAAGTAACCACCACTTACCAATGTAAAGTCTGGACAATGAACTCTTCAAAAGCCAAAAAAAAGGGGGGGGGAACCGGTTGAAGAAGGGGTGCCTTAAGGGGGTTCCCAAGAGGCTCTCTGTAAGCAGACTCAGGGGCTGGCAGCACTAGCTACACAGACCAAATCTCAAGCTGAAAACATCTCAAAGGAAACAGACATAGGCCTTTCCATAAAGTCTTTCCACATGGATGGAGAGAAGAAAGGAGTGGTGAAAATATTTTCTTTAACACACGCCATAAAAAATACAGTCATAACAAAGACTGTGGTATACCTAAAAGATCTGAGTCCACGGGGGTAGCTCCCTGATTTAACACTAAAGACATCAAAATTCCTGTACAGTCACTGAACCGAAGGGACAGGACCTGGTTGAGGAGCATTGTAGTCTTAAAAAGAAGAGGTAATCTTCCTGATGAAAATTCTGAGAGTTGGTCCAAATTTCTTCCTAAAAATAAAATGTAGTGAAGGGCACCTGGATGGCTCAGTTGGCTAGCACCTGACTTTGACTCAGGTCATTATCTCGGGGTTCTAGGATGGAGCCCCACATTGGGCTCCCCACTCAGTAGTAGTCTGCTTCTCCTTCTCCCTCTGCCCCAATTCTGCTCATGCTCCCTCTCAAATAATAAAATATTTATAAATAAGTAACTAAATAAAATCTGAACAATCCCAATTGTGTCACACAGACCTCTGGGGTCTCCAAGATTCCTTTGGGTCCCCTCCCCACCCTCTAAGGACACAGGGCCCGACCATCAACTCTGAGACCAAGGAGCCCAAACCTCCCTCACCACCCTGACTTCTGACCCAAGCCCCAGCCCTGCATCTCCAGGGAAAGGGGGAGAGTCACCTGGGCACTGCTATGCTTCTTTCCAACTCACATGTCCAAAGCTCCTGGTCAGGAACTGGGACGGGGCCCTGGAAATTACCAAGCACCATTAAGTGAACAGATGAAAAGATCAGGGGTATCTTGCCTTCTGGCCACAAAGCTAATCAGTGGCAGAGCGCCAAGGAGACCTGCTACCCCTGTCTGTTAGTCCTTGGCTGCCCCTTGCTCCCCACATCAGAACCCAGCCTGTTGCTAGTCTAATTTCCATGCTAAAACATTCCAGGCACCTCTGGCCCGTCACTACCAGGAGCTGCAGAGTGCAGTGGTGGAATGTAATGGCAAAGCGACCTCCTTCTCCGAGCCTCAGATGCCTGTCTGTGCACTCAGAATATAACCTACCCCATACTCTTCACTTAGAGTCCCGACCACATGCCGTGTACCTGCATTTCATTTATTCTTCAGAGACCCAGCCCTTGGCGGCAGGAAGTAAGGGTGAGCCAGTCCTGGAGTGTGCCTGCTGCTAGAGAGAGCAGGCACTTGTCCCCAGTGGTCCCCTTATCACCTTCTGCCCTTTGCACGTCTGACACCTCACTCCAAGGGGGCTGCCTCGGGCCCCTGCCTGGATTCTGCACCTGCATCAGCTCCATCATGACAGGAGTCCTCCCTGCCTCTCCTATCATGGCCTTCCAGCAAACAGTCCAACTTGAACTAGACCAGTAATTTTCAAAGTACGGCAGTCCTTGGGACCCTTTAGGGGGTCCACGAGCCAAAGCTACTTTATGCAGTCTTCACTTCCATTCCCTACTCTCATTCTCTCCCTAGTGTAGAGCAGGGTTTGCCAGAGGCTATGTGACATGACATCACAACAGAACCAGTACAGAAGACAGGAGAATTCCACTGTCTTTCATGATGACAGATTATGGAGATTTTCAAAAAGGTAAAATAGTATGGCTCTTCTTAGCAGATGTATTTGTTGTTCTGGAAAAGTCATTTTAGAGAATACACCCGTTATTTATGTGAACATGTAATGGGTTTATTTTTAAATAGATTAATAAATTTCTAAACATTTCTCAGTTTTAATTTCTAACACAACAAACACTACAAATGTGACCCACATAAACAAAAGCCCGTTGAGGGCCTCAATAATCAAGAGCATAAAGGAGTCCCCAAAACAAAAAGTTTGAGAACCACTGACCTAGCCAATCATCCCACCCCCACCTCTGCAAATCGTCAGGTCAGTGACTGGCCCGTCCTGTCCCCATGCCCCTGCTTCCCTCAGAACTCCGCTCATGCTGTCACTCTGGCTCTCCATCAGCACAAACACAAAGGAGCCTTCAGGTCCATCTCCAAATTTCTACTCAGACTCCTCTCCCCTCCACAGCACTACCTTAAAAGTCTGCCTATCCCCACCAGACTCATCACAATGGCTGTACTACATACAGCACATCTGGAAATGGAACGACTCCCGCACACACCAGGCAGGGAACCCTTCCCTCTGGGCGACGCAAAGCTCTGCTGAGGAGGGGAGGCGGCCTGGAGAGGGGGCTGGGCTCCACACATGCAACACCCACCACGGGTCCGTGGAGGCCGGCCACTGAGGGAGGCTGAAACAGGGGGATGATCAAGCACCTGGATTGTTCCTTAGAAACCCTGCACATAGACTGTACACAGATGTGGCTTCTATTCTTTTGTACACCAGATATTTCATTCTATTAAAAAATATTCACATGGAGGTCAGGGTAAATCAGTGATTTTCAACCCATGAAGACAAAGGGAGGTGGTGCTTCAGGGGCCACTGCAGAGTGGGGGGGGCACTGCTTGGGGGGAGGAGCGGTATCTCACAGGTGGCACCATCCTCTCCTCCCATCCCTCCCATATGTGAGTTTCATGTTTTGTTTCAAGGAGCTCTGTGCTCTACTCCTAAAAAAATAAAGTTTGAAAAGTGGTATCAGAGTAGTAAACAGGCCAGATCATCTTTTTTCCCTCTAAGTGACCCCAACATCTTTTGGAGGCCCAACAGCCACAGCTCCCCATGCATCTCACCACTGGAGCACTCCAGCGTCTCCCTACGTTGTATGGCTTTCGACTCCTATGCTGCCTCAGCCCCCCTCCCACCAATATGAAAGCCCCCACTTAGCTCCTTCCTGGCAGCTCCACTCACCTTCCGGTTAGACAGAAAGGAGGGACTGAAGCTCAAAGTGGCTCAGCCACCCTTGTGCACGGGCACAGCGCCTCTACTGCCACCTCAAACCTGCACACTGTGCTTATAAGCCTGAGGGTTGCCCGTAGCCCAGACTCCTATAAATGAGGAGCTCGGGTCTGGGCAGCACCATATGCAGTCTGCAGTACTGGCGTCCGGCTTAATGTGCTGATTCAAAACACCACTCACTTACAGAACTACCACCGGACCTGGATATTCCACTTCTAGATCTCTACCCAGAACTCGAAGTAGATGTTCAAATAAAATGTGTATGTGAATGTTCATAGCAGCACTACTATTCACAACAGCCAAAATGTGGAAATAGCATCCATCTGTAGATGAACAGATAATGTAAATGTGCTGTGCCATAGACTGGAATATTATTCGGCCATTAAAACAACCAATGGGGTACTGATCCATGCTACCACTGATAAACTCTGAAAACACACTAAAGAAGCCAGACTAAATGCTACATATTCTAGATCCATTTTAATGAAACTTCCAGCATAGATAAAGCTGTAAGGACAGGAAAGCAAACTGGTGGTTGCTGAGGATTGGGAGTAGGGAGTCACAGACTAATAGTTGTGGGTATTCTTTCAGGGTGATGAAATGTCTTTTTTTTTTTTTTAAGATTTTATTTATTTATTTGACAGACAGAGATCACAAGTAGGCAGAGAGGCAGGCAGAGAGAGAGGAGGAAGCAGGCTCCCTGCTAAGCAGAGAGCCCGATGCAGAGCTCGATCCCAGAACCCTGGGATCATGACCTGAGCTGAAGGCAGAGGCTTTAACCCACTAAGCCACCCAGGCGCCCCGATGAAATGTCTTAAACTATAGACCGGTTGTGTTTGCACAACACTATGAATGTGCTGAATGCAATGGAATTGCACACTCTAAAATGGTTAATTTCATGTTCTGTGAATTTCACCTCAAAAAAAAAAAAAAAGCCACAAAACCCCCAAACCAAACCCACACACAGAGCTCCCTAGATCCCAGGCACAGAGAGGGTGAGGGCACACAGCTGATAGCCCACTCTCCATCCTCCCCTCTACACTTCCCTGCTCAGCCGCCAGCACACCCCTCTGCACACACACAAACACACACACACACACACCCTGCAAGCTCAAACTATGCTCAGGGCTCCTCCCGGGGCTGCAACAGCTGGAGGAAGAGGGCGAAAGTGACATTTTAAAAAGTCTCTTCCCTGTTCGGTCTTGACAAGAAGCCCATGGCCGCGGGATATTTGGAACATGACGCCATCCATGGCAAAGGGAGGAATGCTAGAGAATGCGTGGGGACACATTTCTGGGGCTTTGCAGGAAAGCTCTGTAGGAAAAAGTCTCACCCTTTCCCTCAAAAAAGCAGTGCTTCCCATTAAGAAACAGGTAGGACGGGAAGGTGCCATGGGAAGGAAAAAAGAGACAGGAAGCGTAAGTTCCGCCCAGGCCTCTCCGTCTTCTCGCCTCACCCTTCCCAGCACAGACTCACCCTTCCCGCAGGACAGCCTCTGGCTCCTGGACAGGAGGGCCACACACAGCCAGAAATCTAATGTTCAGGAGGCCCACCTGCCACACTCAGGACAGCATGCAAAAGAGTGGAAGGAGAACCTGCGTCAGACTGTCTGGTTTTGCGTCCCAGCTCTTCCACTGACAGTATTGCTCTCGGGCAAGCTACACGGCCACTTCACAGCTCAGTTTTCTTATCTCTCCACCTCATAAGGCCACTGTGAATGTAAATGAGTTAAGAGTGGCCTGCACACAGCAATTACTGTTAGCTACAAATGCCACTACCTCCACAATAAACAATCCCAGAGTCCGTCAACGGCTTCTTCGATTTAAGTATAGGAAAACCTCCACATCACAGCAGGCTGCATGACCACCCGAGCTGGTCCAGGTCCCCCGAAAAGAACCCTTAAGCTCACAGGGTTTCAAGGCAGGAAATAGGGACAGAGTCAGCAGGCTGCTTGCTGAGATGGCCTCTGCATGTTTGTTACAAGAGCTGTCTGCAGGCTTTAGCAAGGAACCATTTCTACCTGTTTAGACTCTAGACAACAGTCCGCTTGGCAAAAGGCTCCCCTCCCTGGAAGCATGTGGGACCTGTAAAGCCTGGAGACAAGCGGGGAGACTGGAAGGAGGGACCCGCTGGCTGAGGTGAGTGAATCAACGCCAGAGACCAAAGGGTCAGGACGTGCCCTGGCCACATCTCACACCCACCTACCCATCAGTCTGGGACAAGATCTGTGCTGCCCCTACCCTCCAGCTGTTTCACCAGACCCAGGGCACAAGGACTTTGGTTCCCAAACAACTGCTGCAGGGACACCAGCAGGACAGTGGCTTCTCTTAATCCTCTACCTTATTGATGACAACTCAGACACTTCTGTGCAAAGTGACTTCTGAAATCAGGATCTGCCACTGCCATTCACGGGACCTGCACTAGGTACTTCTTGGAGCTTGGCAGGGGCTCAGAGGTGGGTGCTGTGCCAACCACTGCCCTCCAGAGCAGCCCATGGCCTCTAAGTATAAGTCTTAGGCTAATGGCAGCTGGCCTCTTCACTTCAGATCCTCTACAAATTCTTTTTTTTTTTTTTAAGATTTTATTTGACAGAGAGAGATCACAAGTAGGCAGAGAGGCAGGTAGAGAGAAAGGAGGAAGCAGGCTCCCCGCTGAGCAGAGCCCGATGTGAGGCTCAATTCCAGGACCCTGGGATCATGACCTGAGCCAAAGGCAGAGGCCCTAACCCACTAAGCCACCCAGGTGCCCCTCCTCTACAAATTCTTAAAACCAGTTTCATCTTATTAAAAAAAAAAACAAAACAAAAAAAACCCCAAAACACAAAAAAAACAAAAAAATAGTTCAATCTTTATACTTAAACATGTTCTGAAAGTCAAACCCACAGAAGCAAACCGACCATGGCCTTTCAAGATCCCAAGGGGCTATGGTGAGGAAGTTGCTAGGGCAGGGCCAAGCAGCTCAGCAGGAGAGGAGGCAGCCTGGGCTTTTGTTCTGTGGGTGTGGAGGTGGACAAAAAAATGGAGCTAGAGGCTCAGCTGTCCCATGGAACCAGGGAGGGGTGGTCCCTTCTCTGAGCCTATGTTGAGGAAAACCAACTCCACTTCCCAAGCGCCCCCTAGGTGGCCCACCATTTACATATCCGGCACCCGCAACTCCTGCACTATCTTTGCCACCATCACAGGCACCCACGACATGGGCATTATATAGTCCCCAGTTTCCAGAGGAAGGACACAGATGCTGAAACTGAGTGACCTGCTCCATCAGCATAAAAACAGAGCCAGGATGTGAACCCAAATCTGAGCTGAAAGCTCCCAGTGTCGACCATTCCATTCCCTTACATGAGCACATTAAGTGAAAAGTGGGACTATGTCAGATTTCTAGGTCAGAGCAGGTCCCCAAGCGGAAGACAAATGAACGAATGCCCCAATCCCACTGAGCCCTGAGGCTCCCCACACCCCAGGTCACTCACCAGCCCCAGAGCAGAGAAGCTCTGGATGTGGCACCTGGAGACCCAAGAGATGTGGACTCTTTCTCTGGTTCAACTGGGACTCCCACAAGCTGCTCCCCCGTCCTTTGGCCCCTTTAGCTACCAGCCAGGACCATTCGGAGGAGGTAATACACTGTGTCAGAAGGGGTGCCATATGGCATCCCTGGTCCATCTGATAAAAGCAGTGCTTTAGGACCTACAGAGATCAAGGACACAATATTTCCTGATTCTGAATTCCTTAGGGGAAAAGCAGTGCTTCCTGTTCAGGGCTGTGCCAAAGGTGTGGTCACTGCCACAGGCCAGTAGTCTGTTGGGGGACATGGGGCCACCCTAAGGCTAAGAAGATTTTAGGGCCTACATGATGACCTGTGAAATGTCCTGCCCCACTACTGTCCCCACATGTACTCCCATGTACCCCAGCTACATTCTCGAGGAATCCATTCTCGGGGCAAGGCCCTGTTTTTGATAGCAAAGGTTAACACTTTTCATTTATCAGACACAGGGAGGTCAAAGAGAACTTTGGAAAAACCCACACTGTCCTTCCTGTGACCAAGGCAGGTCAATGAACTGGGTCTCAGCAGCTCCATCTGTTAATCGAGGACAACCCCTCACCTGTTTAATTACTGGGAGGGGTATCACCCGGCCCTGCAGGCCCCTCCTCCCAGGGCTAGGAAGCAGAAGTCCATTACACAGCTTTGATTTTATTTGCAATAGCCCAGCCTCCTACAGAAACAGTAGTAGGTGAACAAATCCCAGCTGCCTCGGAGACAAGAGGAGGGAAGACAGACTTCCGGTCTCCCAAAGGCAGGCTCAGAACGGTGTGGAACTAGGTTCTAGTCCCAGCCCCACGGCTGGGCAGATCAGTGACCTCGGACAGGCAGACCCACCTCCCTGAAACCCCACCACCCCCTGCCCCAGGGGCCTGTGCTGCCACCACCCCTCCCCAGCTGCTGAGAGCAGAACGAGAGACAGATCACGATACACAGCACGTGAGGCAGCACAATGGAGGCTCCAGAGGACTCGAGGCGCCCATCTGCTCACTCTTGCTGCAAGTTGCCCCAGAGATCAGGCAGGCCACCAACCAGCACAGGGTGCAGACGCCAGGCTGAGCATGAGAGCAGAAAGGCGCTGGAAGGGTTACAGGCTCCAGGCAAAAAGCAGGCTGTGGTTTCATGTGAACTAGGATGACCCTGATGGAGAAAACCAGCAAGTGGTTTGGAAGATTCCGGTTCCAGTCTCCAGAGACAAAATGCCAGCGAATCAACCCACCGGCTCTCTTGCCCCCAAAGGAAGTGATAATATAAAGGGAGCAGTGGGGCTGGGCACTCAGGGCTTCCATGCCAGGGCAGCCGGGAAATAGTCCTCAGATCATCTCACAGAACCCTACACTGCTAAAACTGGAGGAACCACAAAGTCTGGGGCAGGTTTCAAACCTGCCCCCCTAGCCTCCAGAGACGACTGGGGGCCCCATGGTCAGAAAGCAGAGGTGACTGAGAAGCCAAGTTCCAGGCTCCAACCTCATGGAGCCCAGAACCATGTCACTTTTTCAGTTTCACACATGGCATTTCCACATCCTTCAAGTGAAGGCTAAGTGATTTAGTTCAAGTCTGAAAACTACTGACCTGGTCCAAATGTGGCATTTCAGATGGGAAAGGGAGGCCTGGAGCGTGAGTTGCCAAGCATGAAGGAAAAGCCGGTTTTCTCAGGTTAAATGCTTCTAAATTAGCATCCAGTGCTTTTCACTGGCTCTTGTGCCTCTCCCCCACCCCAAGTCTGAGGATGCTGACAGTAGGATATTACCTCTTTCTTGTCTCTTTTCCCTGGTTGCAAGACTCTCTTCTTTCTTTCAAGACTAAATGGCAGCTTGGGAACAATTTAAAGATAAACATTCCCAGTCAAATTTCTTTATTTCGGCTAAACAGCATCAGGGTTCTAGTAATCAGGAAACAGCCCAAACAAAGGCTATTCCCCACACCAGAGGCCATCAGCGCGCTTCCTGGAATATTAATTACCACAAAGGGGGTTTAGTAACCTCCACAGGCCCAGCCTTTCACCCATTCCAATAGTAGACGACTCCCTGTAAATAGAATCGGGGCACCAGCTTTATAGGTGGGAAACCAAGACTCAGAGAACATAAGTGACCTTCCTGGGTCACCCTGCATGTCTGTGCCAAGAATAGAACATAGGTCTTCGATTGTAGTCCTTCTGTGTGGCAAAGGAAAAAAAACTCGGAGAGAAAGGTCAAGTAGCAGGCTAGAACACAGGGAGAAAAGCAGCTCGAAAACAGCTGCAAAACACTCCCGAACACAAAGGGCTGTGTCAGAATGCAGTCACCGCAGCCAGCAGCGTGCCTGGAGGGGGCACACCAGCCTGCCCCCCAAGCTCTCATTGGCTCCCTCCAGGACAGGCCCTGCCCGCACCCTCCTTCCTCCTGCTTCTAGAGGGGGAGTGAGGATCAGAGCCGCAAAGCCCTCAAACGCCACTAAAAGGAGTCCAAAAGGAGTCCGCAAGAAGATGTGACGTTCAAAGAAAGAACCCCAAAAGTTGGCAAGAGACACCAAGCAGAGGACACAAACAGGAATAACAGCAGGAGAGAACCATTCCGAGAATCCTTGGAACACAGGCTGTCTGCACGACACCCCCAAGAGGGAGGAAAAACCCACAAGCACAGCCTTTCCACTCAGCACTTCCCCCACAGGGGTCTCAAGGCCCCGCCGTGGGCCAGGCTGCTGTAGCTGGAGCAGCCCTGTCCCACACTGTGGCTCCTGAGCTCCCAGAGAGTGGCCAGCCAGCCTGAAACGAAAGGTGCCGTAAAGGTAAAATAGTAACTTCTTTACATGTTGAAATGGTATTTTAGATATGTGAGGTTAAACAAGATATAATTAAAACTAATTTCATCTCTTTCTTTTTACTTTTCTAATATAGTAAGTAGGAAATTTTTAATTACATATGTGGGTCACAATACAGTCCTACTGGACAGGGCTGGTCTAACCCATAGGCCAAATCTAGCCCCTGGATTTTTTTTTTTAAGGTCCCAAAAGCAAGGACAGCTTTTACGTTTCTACATGATTATATAAGTACCTTCATGAACTCCTGGATTTTGGCCTACAAACCCTAAAGCTTTTACGATCTGGCCCTTTAAGAAAGAACTGGTCAGTCCCCTGGTCTAGACTCTAAAAACAATCAGATATTCACTCTAATGGCACCAGGAGCAGAGGGCAGGTTTGGGATGTTTATGTGTGTGACTGATTCTTGCACACTCATTTTTTAAAAACTGAGGTAAGAGTCCCATGGTGTAAAATTAACCATTTGAAAGTGAACAAGTCAGTGACGGTTAGTACATTCAGTGTTACACAACCAGCTTCTCTACCTAGATTTTAAACCTCTCATCACCCCCTCAAAGAGAACCCCGATCTCATTTGCAGGAACTTCTCCCCCACCCCCCAAAACCCTGGTAACCACTAACCTGCCTTCCATTTCCATGGCTCTACCTATTCTGGACATTTCACATAAATGGAACCATACAGTATGTCATCTTTGTGGCTGATTCCTTCACTTAACATGTGTCTGAGGTTCCATCATATTGTAGAATGGTCGGTACTTCATTCCTCTTTTTCTTTTTTTTTTAAAGATTTTATTTATTTATTTGACAGACAGAGATTGCAAGTAGGCAGAGAGGCAGACAGAGAGGAAGGGAAGCAGGCTCTCAGCTCTGCAGACAATGCGGGGCTCGATCCCAAGACCCTGAGATCATGACCCGAGCTGAAGGCAGAGGCTTAACCCACTGAGCCACCCATGCGCCCCCATTCCTCTTTTTCTAATTGAGTATTCTGTGATACGGACATACCACAATCTGTTTATTCATTCGTCCACTGATGGCTATTTGGGTTGCTGCTACCTTTTGGCTATTATGAATGGTACTGTTACAAACATGCACGAATATACTTGTTTGAATACTTGTTCCCAATTATTTTGGATATACGTTAGGAGTGGAATTACTGGGTCATATGGTAATTCTTTTGAAGAAATGCCAAACTATTCCCCACAATGGCTGCACCATTTTCCATTCCCATGAGCAGTGCGTGAGGGTTTTAACTTCTCCACATCCACATCAACACTTACGACCTTCCCTTCTTTAATACAGCCCTCCTAGAGGGTGTGAAGTAAATGACTCACTGTAGTTTTGATCTGCATTTCCCTAACGACTAATGATACTGACCATCTTTTCCTGTGCTTGTTGGCCGTTTGTAAGGTCTGGGATTTCTGACATAGCCCCTGCCAAACCATCCACCAATGTGCACATAAATTATAAATCTCAAAAGGCTGGGCATGAAATCTCCCCACTGCTTATGGGATGTCAAGTGAAATAAAGAACTTCCACGCCCTAGAACTTCTAAGAGGGTCACAGGGTCAGGGAAATGATTCACAGAGACCAAGTCATGACCTACCCACCTCTGTGTCTGGGACTCTCACCCCAAGACCCCAAGCAGCCCGAGCAGTGGAGTGCTGCACAGCGAGGGGCACAATTAGACCAAGAAGTCTGAGAGGAGATGCAGGAGGACTAGAAGAACCCTGCAGAAACCAAGACCAAACTCCTCATTCTTCAGATGGGAAAATCAAGGCCTGAGGAGAGAGAACAACTTAGCCCTAGCCAAGGTCCCACAACAGAATAGCTGTAGAAGGAACTAGAACTTAAGTTCAGATGCAGTGACTCCTTCCACAAAAGGCATACCTAAAGTCATACAAGTCGGCAGGAAGATGACATATCACGAGGGCAATTCCTACCACAAACCCCAGAAACCCACAGTGAAGCTGGGATGAGGACCTGGGAGCCAAAAACTCTGGGCTCCAGACCTTCTGCTCCCACTGACTGCCAACCCCTGATTCACCTCCCTTCCCCATCTGCTCCCCCTCATTTCACTCTATGTGGCCTCCTGAGTGACTGACTACACTGACTCCCATGACTTCAGAATTCCTACTGCTCCCACACCCCTCACCTACCTCTAACCACCTGCTTGCCTGAGCCAGTTTGGTCCTTACCAAACTAAACCTCCAACTCCATGGGGTCAAAGTCACTGTATTAATTTTGTCTCCTCCCCACTCCACAAACCTACTCCTTATCTGCTATTCTCAGTCTTTGCTAAAGGTACCCAGGTCTCCTCAATCCCCACCTCCAAGTAACCACCAATAACCTGTCCCTAGTGTCTCATGACTCCTTCCATCCTGGCCAACAGTGACCTGGAGAAGACCTTTACTATCATTTACCTGGACTATTTTAGAGCTTCTAGTTTTATGCCGAAATTATTTTTCTAAGACAAAACTCTGATGGATTAGAAAGTTAAGCATAAAAACAACTACAAGGGAACTACAAAGTGAGGGAATAGTTTATAATCTTAAAAAAAACACCTTCATAAGCATTAGATTAAAACTACAAACTAAAAAAGAAACATGTAAATTTAACTGCATTCTTTTTTAAAACTACTATATGAAAAAGAAATGACCATACGTAACATTAGAATGGACACCATGGGAGAAACCATGTGCAATATATGACAGGTTCAGATTGAGATCTAGAGCAAGGGTCAGCAAACTGGAGCGTACAGGCCGAACCCTACCAGCTGCCTGTCTCTGTAACTCTGTAAATATGGTTTTCTCAAAAACAGCTATACTCATAAGTTTACATATCATCTAAAGTGGCTTTGCACGATGGCTTTTACGCTACAATGGCAAAGTTGTGTAGCTGCCACCAAGATCATATGGCCCACATGGCTAAAATATTTACTACCTAGCCTTTTAGGGAGAAAGTCGGTGGACGTCTGACCTAGAGTGTAGACGGAAAGCTCCTACAGGCCAGCTGGAGCCGGGTTGGGGGGGGGGGCAAGAAATTAACCCAACAGAAAAACAGGCACACAGTATGAATGGGCAGTCCACATAAGAAACAAAACATAGGGGCACCTGGGTGGCTCAGTGGGTTAAAGCCTCTGCCTTCGGCTCAGGTCATGATCCCAGGGTCCTGGGATGGAACCCTGCATTGGGCTCTCTGCTCAGCAGGGAACCTGCTTCCTCCTCTCTCTCTCTGCCTGCTTCTCTGCCTACTTGTGATCTCCATCTGTCAAATAAATAAATAAAATCTTTAAAAAAAAAAAAACAAAACATATACCATAAATATTGTAAAAAGAGGCTTTAGCCTCATTGATAATTAGGAAATTAAAGAATTAAATCATCTGATAATATCCAATCCTGGCAATGCTATGACACAGCCTTTTTTGGAAGGCAATTTAGTGATATCTGTAAAAAAAAAATTCAATGTGGCTGATGTTAACCCAGCCATTCTATTTTTAGCTATGTGCCCCCAGAGAAATACTTGCATTTGTGCACGCACACATTCACCCAAAAGCATTTAGAAAACTGTTCGCTGAAGCAATCACTGTTTGTAACAGCAATACCCAGAAGTAACCTTGCTGTCCATCAATAAGGGAAAGGTTAAATAGTACATCCCCGATGGCACTATCTGGAATATGTATATGTCGCACCATGAGAAGAGCTGTAAGACGTATCATTAAGCAGGAAAAAAATATGTTGCAGAACAAATACAAATATAGTTTGGGTTAAGTAAAGGTTTTAACTGTGTATTCGAGCCCATATGCATGTAGAGAAACGCACAGGACTGAAGGATACATGCCTTAAAGAGGGGGTGGCCTCAATGATTGCTGATCTATCTTCCAGCCTTGAAGGGCTAAAATAAGCTCAGGGCAGGGAGGGGCAGCAGGAAGCAGGGCCTTGGGGGAGAGTGATGGGAACCAATTGGCTGAGGTTTTCTAATGGAGCCAGAGGATGAGAGTAAGGCTGGGGGAGGCCGGATGCAGAGAGCAGCAGCTAAAGCTGTTGGCAACAGCCCTGAGTCTCCCTCCTTCTCTTTTCAAGAGCAGTTTCTTCCTGAAAGATCCCAGGAGGTAGAGGGCTGGCCTAATCTCCCGCTGCACAAATAACCCCACTCATTATTTCAGAAACTACCATCCCAGTTGTGCCCTGAAGGACTCAAGCCTGTTTAAAATCCACAATTCAAGTGCAAATAAAGTTGAAGAGTAAAGTGCTTTAAATCTGCAACACTCTTTCTTGATCCAATTAATAATCAACAGATTTTTTTAAAGAAAATTTAACAGATTCGACTCAAATATGGAGATGCTACTTGTTTATCCAAGCCTAGGAATCAGAAAACAGGTCTTATGAGGTGTAAATATCCAATCTACCAATTTTGGCAGTTGCCTGGAATAACCAAGAAACTCTCTCAGAACAACTCTTGCCAAGCCCATAAACTCCCTAAATCCAAGTTTACCATTCTGTGGGTGATTTTGTTTGTTTGTTAAATTATAAGAGAAAAGAGTTTAATAAGATACCACTCCTTGCTTTTCAAAGGGTGAGAGAGGTAAGCCAGGGCTCCCTACTCCCAATTTACAGAAAAGGAAAAGAAACTATATAAAGGCAAAGGGACTTACTCAAGGTCAAACAGCTGAAAGTGACAGTGAAGACAAAAGATATCCTGACTCCTGGTCCAAGGCCCTCATCACCACCTAAACTGCCCCCCTCCAAAAGGCATCCAGTAAAACAGAGAGAGTATCCCTGAAAAGCCTAACCCAGAACATTTTACCAGGAAACTGAGTTCTACTCTTCCCAAACTGCCCTGGCCCTTCATCCCAAAAATCTGTGACCTCAGCCTCGAGTGTTCGGTTAAGCTTTTGGTTTTAGATGAAAGGAGTTTTTCCTGGGTGTTGGGATTCTGATCTCAGAGGAAGACACCATGTCTCAGGCCATAACCCCTGCCCTGCCAACCTACTCTGGTCTGCCCTGTAAACAATTCAAATCCTGTGAGTACTTAAGTAGCATTAAAAACAGCCGGACCTACAGTTCAAAGCAATGTTTTCCATCTAAGGGGTTCTTCTGCAAAAGGAGTGGCTACAACTAGGTCACACTGGACTGGAATGTGAAAGGAGCCCCCTTGGCCTCATGGGGGGGGGGGGGAGAAAGCTGAAGAAGACTGAGAATGGGGGAGAGGCAAGGCGGGGACACAGACTCATCCCAAATGGTGGTAGACAAGGCTTGTTCAGGAAATCCAAGGAATCAGCATAGCCCAAGGACCTGCAAGTGTTCCAGAAAATCTTTGGGATCCTGAGGGTTCTCTGGAATACTGGGGGCTCAGGGAGCAACCAGTACAGGGGTTCCCAAAGGCCAGTGGGGACTGCAGTCCAACTTCTTAGGGAACTGTTACAATATAAATTCCTTCATCTCCTGTATCACTCCAGGAATGGGGTCCCAGGACTCTGTATTTTTAGCCTGTGACTCTGATGCAGGTTTGGGAGCTACTAAACTAGTCCAAAGCCCTCATATGACTGATAAGGCCAGGAGAAGTGAACGGACTTTCTCGAAGGCCCGCAGGTCTCCTTATTCCTTGCCAAACAACCAAAGAGCTGGGAGAAAGGGTGGGAAGAACAGCCCCCACCTCTCCCATCAACAAAAAGGCCTCTAGTTTAAGTTCAAGAGCAAGACCCTCCTCCCCCCACCTCAGGACCATTCCCCTCTCCCATCGCTGACAGTGACAATGACTTAGAAAACGGGCACACTGGGTCTGACAAGAGGGTAGCCCACAGTCCACCCAGACAATCCTGTTCCCTTGGCCACTCTGGGTGAACAAGTCTAAGTCGGGTCCTAAAACGGACTTTATGGGGGGTACTGCGAAGCAGCAAGCAATCCCCAAGCGCTTTGTTCCTCCTAAGAAAAACCAGGCATTTTTGAGTCACCCAAAAAGCATGAATCACACGGCAGGGCTATGGGAACGGGAAAGGATGTTATTTTTCGGCATACTTGAGGATTTTCCCTTTGTCCCGTCTCTATCAATACACTTCCCGCTCCCTCCCCCCCACCAATCTCCATCCTCACTACCCTCCCCAGGACTCACGTACATTTTTTCTGCTCCGTTTTTATTTTCCCTGGGAGCCTTCGGAAGCACCCCCACCCCCGCCCGCCTCGGGAACTGGATAACGTCCGTTCTCCTCTCCACAGCAGGACGGTGGTCTCACGGGCGTCAGAACTGGGGGGACGCGGCCAGCGCCCCCCGAGAGGCGCGCCCGCCTGGGACGACGGCTTGCAACACCTAGCGGGGCGACTGCGCGCCGGGAAACTTCCAGCCCGAAGGGGCCGCCGGGGGTCGGGGGCCGCCGGGGGTCGGGGGCCGCCCGGCTCGGGACCCGGGTCTCCACCGCCCGGTAGGCCCCAGGACCCCCGCCCGCTCACCTGCGTCAAGTCCTCGTCGTTGAGGAGATGCGATTCGCGGGGCTTAAAGCAGTTCTGACACTTGCTCTTGTTGAAGATGTTGGCCTGGAATTTCCTGCACGGGTTCTCCTTGGCCGCAGACATGGTCGGCGCAGCGGCGGCACAGGCCCGGCGGCCCGGCCCGGCCCGACGCGCGCTCCGCGGCGGGCGGCGGACGGCGGACGGCGGCTGGCGGGCGGCGGCACCATGCACGGC
>RCUC01112755.1:0-14181 GCA_003697995.1 Taxidea taxus jeffersonii | reverse complement strand
TGGAGAAGTGATACAATGGATTTGGATTCTAGAAAGATAATTCAAGATAGAGATTGGATCTGAGTGGAAGAAACACAGAGGCCTGGAGTCTGACTCAGCTGAGAGGTAGTGGATGTCTTCCAGGTGAGAGATGATGGCAGCCTGGTCTTGGGAAGAAGAGGCCTCCAGGAAGAAAGGAGTGGTGTTTTCATTCATTCACTTATTCCACATATATTAATTGAGCATCTTTTGCCACATGCTGCTCTAACTGCCATGGATACAATAGTGAACAGTCTCTGCCTCTTGGACTTCCATTCAGCATACAACACAAATGAGTACAAATGAAACACACATGACACCTGATTTTATGACCAGGCTGATGCTCACCTCCCTGATCTCACTCTTGGAAGGAAAGGTCGAGTGTAGTTGAACCCGTGTTTCTCTGGCCAACCTCCCCAGTGCATGGTCAGTGCATAGCTCTGACCATGATGATGGCGTGCCTGAGTCCTGAAAGCCAGAATTTTCTGCTCTTCCCACTCACCCCACCCCACCGCCTGCCACCCCAGGGGCGCTCTTGGAGCTGCCCTTTCCCCACTAACAGATCCAGGAAAGGGACTGATTCAAAGATACTCAAAGCCAGGCTCACAAACTCAACTACCTACAGCGATAGAATATCATTATCAACTCAGCTACCTGTTGGTATCTAGAAGGTCAGCTTTGCCGTGAGACTGTTGGGTCTGAGAAACCCTAGCTTCCACAGCAATTGTTGCTCTGTGACAATATGGCAGTGATTCTCCATGTTTGGTCTCTGACCGCTGGTTGGCAGGGAGAGTCCCAGCAATGGAAGGAGAACTGAACCATGCCAGATCTTTCTTCTGCTGTTGGAGGCCCACAGGCTATTATTTTTACGTAGGGCAGAGTGTGTGTGCTCAAACACAAGATACCTCCAATCAAATATGCAAGTTCATATGCCTTACATAAGGGAACCCTTACCCTGCCCTAAAAAATGAAGACAGTGGACTTAGGTCATGGGATTTCTATGTAAAAATCCCCATTTTTAAATGTTGGCAACTAAGGGCCTGTTTTTTGAAACATACAGTTTGTAATCTCCTTCTCCTTCTCCTTTGACTTCTTCTTTCTTCTTTCTCCTTCCCTCTTTCTTCTTTCTTCTTCAAGAGAGGGTACAGGAGAGGTGCAGAGGGAGAAGGAGGGAATCTTAAGCAGGCTCCATGTCCAGCGTGGGGCTCCATCTCACAACCCTGAGGTCATGACCTGAGCTGAAATGAAAAGTCGGACCCTTAACCAACTGAGCCAACCAGGCACCCCAACAGTCTGTAATCTTCTATGGGCTGGATTCTTTATCCTTTCCAAGGCTGTCCTGCAAAAACCTCTGCTTGTGGCATGTACTTTTTTTTCCCTTTTCACTCCTCACTGAATCCTTGAGTCCCTCATTATGTCCAATAGGAGTGACTCAAAATTGGGCAAAATGTTCTTGCATTTCTAGAAAAGTTACATACAAAGTAAGTTTATGTATATACAAGGATTTTATATAGGAAGAATTTTCAGCTGGGATGGTAACAGTTACTGTAAGTAAGTAACAATTGTAAACGTTTCTCTGAAGGGAGGAATTTCTGAATTCTGGTCAATTTATAAACAAATCATGGAACACAAACATTTATGGAAAACAGTGCATGTAAATGTATTAAGTATATATTTACACATAGAACATATGAGTAAATAATATATTTTTCTTAGAAATTGTCAGATACTTACTTTTTCCTACATTGAATAGTGAGGACTATTTAAAGTAAAAAAGAAAGAAACTTCATATATTCTGCATGGATATTTGTTTCCTCTTTTATGGCAAAGAATAATAAAAGCAGGCGCCTCTATTCTGACGTTATATAGCTTTAGATTTCTCCTGAGTGGCTCAGTTGTTAAGCGTCTGACTTCGGCTCGGATCATGATCCCAGGGCCCTGGGATTGAGCCCAGCATCGGGCTCCTTGCTCTGCAAGAAGCCTGGTTCCCCCTCTCTCCCCTGCTTGTGTCTCCTCTCTCGCTGTCCCTCTCTGTAAAATAAATAAACTCTTCAAATAAATAAATTGGAGGGAAAGGGGTGGGAGGTTGGGTGAGCCTGGTGGTGGGCACGTATTGCATGGGGCACTGGGTGTGGTGCATAAACAATGAATTCTGGAACACTGAAAAGAAATTTAAAAAATAAATAAAAATTCAAAAATTAATTAATTAATTAATTAAATACAAGTTTCAGGAAGGAGCAAATTTTTTATATCTCCTTTATGATGGTGATCTTTTGCTTTCTAAAAATTAAGCTATTTGCTTCTAAAAGAAGATGTCTGTCTGACCAATACTACTATGTCAATAGGTACCTTACCGTGTTATAAATTTGTTTTACACACATATCCTTATAATCAGCTTCTCATTTTTGTTTACATCCTTAAAAACATCTCTTGGAGGTAGAATATACAGGTTTTAATGAAGTAATGAAAATAAAGGACCTAATGCAGTGCCCGAAATTCGATAAGCAACATGTCAACAGTTATTGTTACGAGTAATGATATCACTGCTGTCATAAGCCTGGTCGACAGATGAAAAAACTGAATCTTAAGTAACCGAAGTCCATTATTGTTATAAAACTAGTAAGTTTTAAGAGACTAAAATAATTTTAAGACACAGTTCTACTGACCTAAACTCCATAGCCTTTCATTTATAACAAAAAGAACAAACAAAAAGAACCTTTTGTTATTAGAGCACCTATTAATGTGCTGGGTGTGTTGCACATATTAGCTCATTTGATTTTCTTTGCAAATACAGTTGACCCTTGAGCAACGCAGGGCTTAGGAGTGCCAACCCCCCTGCGGTTGAAAAATCTACGTATAACTTTTGGCTCCCCCCACCCAAGTTAACTACTAATAGCCTACTGTTGGCCAGAAAATAAAATGTTAAAATCGTTGAAAAAGCAAATACACTTACAGTACGGTACTGTATTTATTAGAAATAAATCTGTGTATATGTGGACCCGCACAGTTCACATCATTGTTGTTCGAGGGTCAGCTGTATTGTATGAGGTTTCATTTTACAGATGAAGAAACTGGAAGTATGAAAGGGTTAAATCACCTGCCAAGGTCATACTTCAAGTGGCAAAGCCAAGAAGTGCTCCTAGACCCAAAGCCAAGGCCCCTGACCTTCTTCCAGAGTACATTGTCTCATATTACATTGTATCTAATTGATGCTTGTAAGGAGCAGGTATTTTATTTTTAACTGATAGTAAGCATTTGAGAGGTTTAGGTCACTAAGAAAATAGCCTTCATTTCATGAAATTGTGGGAGAAACAGTTATCATGGATAGGATTTTCTGTAAGATAAACAAAAGGGTTTTGTTCTTGGTTTAAAAAAAGAAATCTATTTCTTTCCATGTCTGTGAGGTGACCTTTCCGATGTTACACTGTGGGTAGAATTCATTCTGTAGGATGTGAGTGGGATTTGGGGAGTATGATGGGAATGACTGATGAATCCATACCCCATTTGTAAGTGGCTTGTCATTGTTAAAAAGCAGTGCAGTTCTGGCCTCACAGATGAATGGGGAAAACATAAATGATGGATATAGGAAAATATCCGTTTGGATTAGGTTTAGCTGTGAGTGACCAAAAAAAAAAAAAAAAAAAAAAAAAAAGCCCTCAAATGCCGGTGCCTCAAACAAGGTAGAATTTTATTTCTCATGCATGTAAAAGAAATATGGAGGTCAGGAATTGAAGGCAGTTTCAAGATAACTGAAGATTTTTTTCCAGTTTTGCTGCTCCTTCATCCACAATAAAGGCTTTCCTTCCTCATGGTCCAGGCTGGCTGCTTGAACCCTTCTATCATATTGTAATCCAGCTGGTGGGAAGGAAGAAGGGCACATCTCCCTTCCTTTTAGGACACCTTCCAGAAGTTGCACCTGACACCTTTGTCTAGATCCAGGGAGCTAGAATGTATTCACAGGGCTGTGACTCACATGGTTAGAATGCACTCACACATGGGTAACACACACCTGGTTGCAAGGGAGGCTAGAAAATGGAGTGTCATCCTGGGGTTCGGGGGTGAGAGGATATTCTTTCAATGAGGAAGAGGGAGATAACAGATATTGAGGGACTAGTAGTCTGCCACAGAAAGAATGGAAAGGAGATCACTGTGTAACAGAGAAAGATTGCCTCTGGTCCTCTCTTGGAGGATGCCAGGGTGGGAATCCTGGAACAAATGTGCCGATGTGGGTCTGACCCTTTTATGTTGAGTGCCCACCTTTGAATGAATGATAGAAATCTTTAGGAGCCCGTGCCTTAAAAAAAAAAAAAAAGTAAAGGAAAAAAGAAACAAAGATGACAACTTTATCATTTTTAGTAGCTCCTTTTTGCGCTGCTTCACTACAAATAAGACCTACCTAAGGAATTACATCACTAACGAATCACTAGCTCAAAACCTGCACTTACTTTCAGAAGCTTGCAACTTCCATTTGAGGGTCTGAGCTCCCAGACAGAGATACAGACTGCGCGAGGGACATGGATTCTGAAGTTCTTGAGACCTGCTCTCGGCAATACACACACACTCAGCGTGTCTCATCCTGGGTGGGACGTAAATAGATGCATTGGAAAGAATGTTTAGGGAGCTGGCTGCTTTTCTGCTTTCTCCTGTCTTAGTGCTCTCTCCTCTCAAGGAGTATTGAAATAATAATCCTAGCAACTGGTCTTTGAATGCTCAACCCATTACACATGTTATTACACTTAAACTTCAGAACTCCAAAAGGTAAGGCTTTATTCCTTCTCACTGTTACAGATGTAGAAGCTCGGAGATAGTCACATAACTAATAAAGGGAGTTGCAGGAATTTGAACTGGGGTCTGTTGGACTCCAAAATCCATGCCCTTTATCACCATAGCCCCTCATCTTTAAAAAACACAAGAAGGTACAAGGACCCATTCAATGTTTCTTTTTTTATAAGCAGCCCAGGGAAAGTAAAGAGGTTTTTCCTGTCCTTGGACTTGTATGGTGACTCCCTGGACCCTCTCACTGGCTCTTTACTGAACCAGTGAACTTAGGAACTGCCTCTGTCTAGAGAGCCAGAAGAGAGGAGAGCTTAGAGCTCTCCAGCGGTGGGAGGGGAGGGGTAGGTCAGTAGCAAAGAGCTGGGCTGGAGCCCTGTTTTTTCCCCAGTTTATTGCTTTTCAAAGGTCTTGCTTTCACCACTCTGCTGGGGGATTTTGTTTGTTTTTGTTTGGTGTTTTGTTTTATTTTGTTTTGTTTTCTCAGTCACCTTCATCTTATAGCTGTCCCTAGTTGCCTAGAGATAATGACTGTGTCTCTAGGGCTTTGGGTTTCTTCATCTTTTTGGAGGGTGTGGGGAGTAAGGAGGGGGACAGGGAGAGGTAGGGATGGAATAGAGGGGAAGGAGGGGTTACAGAAGGCAGAGCAAGGAAACTACTTTCCCTGCCAGTCTCAGCAAATTTCTCCTCAGTCTGTATTAGTCCAAATAGGGTCACGTGTTTGTCCCTGACCCAGTACATGAAGCTGGGAAGTGGGATAACGAAAGTTGACTCTGAAACACAAATCCCACTCCCAGATTAACTTCCCCCTGGCACCTGGGCTTTGTATTAGAAGCTGTGGGTACCCAAATAAACATAAAGGTTATGTTTATAAAAGACTGGGAATAGGGCATGGGAGAGCATCTAGTATCTACTGGATTGTCCCTATTGTGAGACTCAGCCCCCACCCGCTTCTAGCAGCACCCCAAGACCCCAGGAATTAGGGCTCGGCCCTTGACACGCGACTTTTGGAAGGCTGCTGACCCCTAGTGTTTAAAGTAGAGCATTGGACAGAGAATCACAGATATTTGGGTTCATCTTTGAAATGAGAATCACAAAAGCTGTGCCATCCCCTTACACAATGAGGGTGTGAGCAAAATGAAGCTTCTAGAAATACTTTAATGAGCACAAAGCCCCCAGCCACTGGCACACTGATGTTTAGTGAATACTTGTGTGAGTAAATGAAGAACCCAGATGTTACTCCTGCCCCCCTCCCTCACCACTGCTTTCACTTGTAATCAAATGTATCATCCTGCTTGTGTTCACAAAACAGCAACTACTGAGCAACCGATTGTATTTGGAATATGTGCATATAAATGTGAAAGTATGCCAGCCACCCCAAATTCCCATGTTTTGTGACACGGGATGCCACTCCCATGGTGGGATAGCAGAGAAGACATTGATTATGTGGGGCTTTTTATTGTAACCAAATCAGCAAACACTGCTACTAGGAGCCCTCTTTTGAGCTGTGGGTGAAGCTGGGTTGGAGGGGGCCTTCCCTTGGTCTGTGCTTCTGAAGTAACAGGGTATTTCCTGGCGTCCATGTTTTGGGGTAGGTGCAGAGAGGAAAGGCAGGAAAATGGTAATTCTAAGATGAATCTCAAGAAAAACGGAATAGTGTTGTTGTCTTAATTCTGTTTTGCTTTGAACTGACTTCCAATTCAAGTGTAATGTGGCAGTTCTCAGGATGAGAGAAATTTGGCACAAACCACCAAGGAGAAATGAACTGCCACTGGCTACGGAGGGCACCGAAGGACAGATAGGATTTCCCAATCTGAGGTCCGGGGGAGAGTTCTGGGAAATGGTGGCAGCCACAGCTGTGGAAGTTCCCACAGCTGTTTGGTTTTGGCAGGCCAGGCGGCTGCTGACTGAAAAGAGCAGGGCTGCTCCTGTCCAGGGGCTCTCCTGACCCGCAGCTTGGAAGATCTCTCCTGAGAGGAGTCACGCTCTGTCTCCCCTCTGCACGGGGAGAAGGGAAATGGGCAGGTCCATGCCATCGTGGTCAGATGAGTCACAGATGGGGCAAAAAATCAAGCTATATCGTTCGGTCCTGCAGTATTGTCCCAGTTTTGTTAGCCTCCTCCTCTTGTCTCTTAGGTAAAAGCAATGCTACTGATTGTCAAGACCATAATTAATACCATGTTGGTATGTTGTTGAGAATGAAGATAGATAAATACTAAATATTCTCGCTTTCAGTTGAAAATTGCTTAATTCCACTTCGGATTCATTCTTCTCTTCTAAGATACATAGTGTTCTTACAGAAATACAGATTTTATTCAGTCGGTGTTTCACAGAGACTTAGAAAGCTACTTATGTTGCAATCCAATCCCAATCAGCCAGTTTGAACAGCCCTATTTTAAGCTGTATTTGTGCTTCAGGGAGAAAGTGATGGAAGGGGCTCCGTGTTGGCTTCGTGGGGCTGGTGAATGAATAATGGGTGAGTAATGGACAACCTGGGGTTCGGGCCAGCAGAACCTCCTGCACATCTGCTTTCACAAGCACTTGACACGGGCTCTACATTTTTTAAAGGTGGCAAGTACAGAAATTTGGTTGGTGTGCTTTGCTAAGAGCTCTCTCTGACTCTCTAAAAGGAGGATTAATTATTAGGAAGCTTACAACACTGGGTAGAAAAACAAAAGTATTTTTAGAATTGTGTTGTCCACAGGTTTACTTTTAGCTTCAGTGTGTTTTCTTTGGTTTGGTTTTTGCTTCCCCCATACCACTGTGTGTGTGTGTGTGTGTATGTGTGTGTGTGTGTGTGTGTTGAATAGATAATAACCAATTAGGAATTCCCTTGAGAAAAAGTCTCAGCCTGAGAATTGTGGGGAAACCATGGCTGGAGAATTCTGACACAGCTGTTCAATTTTGGCAAGAAAAAAAATGGAGTTCTTCTTTGTTCCAGTGTCTGAGGCAACATTGTACCATGCTGCAGTGTGATCTTCGACAGAGGGAAGCAAGTGCTGGGGAATGCGCTTCATACCCGCCCTCTTTTTTTTTTTTTTTTTTTTTTTTTATTTTTTTTATTTATTTGACAGAGAGAGAGATCACAAGCAGGCAGAGAGAGAGGAGGGAGCAGGCTTCCTGCTGAGCAGAGAGCCCGATTCGGGGCTCAATCCCAGGACCCTGAGATCATGACCACAGCCGAAGGCAGCGGCTTAATCCACTGAGCCACCCAGGTGCCCCTCATACCTGCCCTCTTATTAGGTCCTCAAATAACCCTTTGAAGCAGTGTTTATTACTCTCTTTGTTGAGATGAAGAAGTTGAGGCCTAGAGAAGTTACGAAATTTGCCCCAGGCATAGTTTTTAAAGGGTGTAGCCAACTTTTGAATCCAGACCTTTCTAAACTCAAAGACCCTGTTCTTTCTACCATACCAAATGGCACAGTACTCAAGTTTTTGTCTCTGAAATAAAAAAAAACACACAACAATGTGTATTTACTCAAGTTAGTCTTTCTCAACAGTGACATATGGTTTCTCTGGAGCCCTTATATATTCACTGAGGTTTTGATTGCTTTGTATTCATTTTTAAAAGAAACTATTAATAATAAGCATATTCTGGATCACGTGGATTATCACTTTATAATCCAGTACTACTCTATTATGTAAGCAATTCTGGATCTAATTACGTTTACACTGACACCAAGTAGTTCTCCACCCCAGAGGTTGCTAGCTGCCCTACCAACATCTGCACTCTCTTCCTTCCTTCCTAACAGAAGCCTGATGTGGCTGCAGGTAGCAATATTCCTGTATTACCCAGACTCCCTTGAATTTACGAATGACTGTGTGACACTGTTCTGGCCAATGATATGTGTTATTGGGTGGGTCTTCCCAGAAAGATTCTTAAAGGTAGCCACTTAGTAGGCTAATTGCACTCTCTATTCTTTCTTATTTTCTAGCCTTGGAAGTTATGACCATGAGGGCAGGAAAACAAGCTAGGGATGGCTGCAGATGGAATGAGTCTGCATCTCCTATGACTGCAAACAAAACAAAACACAAACAAAAAAGCCCAACAAACATCACAACAACCTGGCTCTCTACAGGCAACTTATTATATGGGAACAATAAGCTGATTTTAAAAATAGCCTTAGTGTGATAATAATTTACATACCATGAAATTCACCTGTCTTAAGTGTACAATTAAGTGATTTCTAGTACATTTTCAAACTTGTGCAAACATCAGCACAATCCAAACTTAGAAAAATTCTACCACCCTCAAAAGATCCTACTTGCCCAATCCCACCCTCGACCCTAGGCAACTATTCATCTGCTTCTTGTCCCTATATATTTGCCTTCTCTGGACATTTCATGTAAACAGAATCATATTCTTCTACATCTGGCTCCTTTCACTTAGCTTGCTGTTTTTGAGGTTTATCCATGCGATAATATCAGTAATTTGTTCTTTCATATTGCTGGATAATATGCCATCATATGGCTCTCCCATGTTTTTTTTTTTTTAAAGATTTAATTTATTTATTTGACAGAGAGAGAGAGAGCAATCACAAGTAGACAGAGACACAGGAAGAGAGAGGGGGGAAGCAGCCTCCCCACTGAGCAGGGAGCCCGATGGGGGGCTCGATCCCAGGACCCTGGAATCATGACCTGAGCCGAAGGCAGAGGCTTAACCCACTGAGCCACCCAGGTACCCCTCCCATGGTTTTTTTAATCCATTTACTGGTTCATGGACATGTGGATTGTTTCTACTCCACTGATATGAACAATGCTGCCATGAACTCATACCTGTCTTTGTGAGACTTATGTTTTCATTTCTCTTGGGTGGATACTTAGGAGTGGAATTGCTGGGTCATATGGTAAATTTATGTTTAACTTTTTTTTAAAGAAACCGCCAAACTGTTTTTCAAAGTTGCTGCACCACCTTATGTTCCCTCCCACAATGTATGAGGGTTCAGTTTTTCCATACTCTCACCAATAATTATTGTCTTTTTTTATTATACCCATGCTAAGTGGTCATGAAATGGGATGTCACTGTTGTTTTAATTTGCATTTATTTCCTTAGCGACTAATGATGCTGAACATCTTTTCATGTGCTTATTAACTCATCTTTTTAATGGGTTTATCTGTCCTATTGGTTTGTAAGAGACCTTTGTATATTCTGGACACAGATCCTTTATCAGAAATAATATCTGCACATATTTTCTCCCAGACTGTGGCATGTATTTTTATTATTGATAATTTTAAAAACACAATAGTTTTTAATTTTGATGAAATCTGTTTTTTTTTTACTTTTTTCTTTTATGGATCATGCTTTTGGGTGTTGTATTTAAGAATGATTTTCTGTGTCCTTTGTATTTCCATGTAGATTTTAGGATCAGCTTGTCAATTTCTGCCAAAAGTCCTGTGGAACTTTGGTGGGAACTGTGTTGCATCCACAGGCCAATTTGAGGAGAATTGCCATTCTTAATTATATTGAGTTATCTAACCCATGAAAATAGAATGTCTTTCCATTTATTAGGTCTTCTTCAATTTCTCTCAGCAATAATTTATAGTTTTAGGTGTACAAATCTCATACATATTTTGTTCCTTAGTTTCTAAAGTCATTGTTTTATGGACTTTCTTCTGCTAAATCAAAGTCCTGGTTCATGTTCTAATTGGCTGCTAAAATAGAAAACTACAGGAATAGAGGTAGACTTACATACATATATATTATTTTTCTGTGAAGGCTCCATGCCATCGTGATGCATTAGATGAACAGTCAGTTTCACAGGGGACAATGGAGATGGTGGTGAGAAAACTGAGTAAGCACCCGGCCCATGGGACAGCCACACCGGCAACCCGAATGAACCTTCACCTTACAGTTAGTACCAAGTGTGTAAAAGTCAATAGAGCAACGTCATCTGTCACGACTCAGTATCTATTCACTGCAATTAGTTGATTGTATATCATGTTTTTTATATTTGTAAATTTGTTTCTTTCATGTATTATCAGCATAAAGAATTTTTACCTAGTTTTACATTTATTGACCCAATGTTTTTCCTTTTAATGGGTGTTTAGTATTCAACATGTGAAAACACTGAATTTAGTTTATTAGTTTACAAAGCATTTTCAGTTTGCCATCTTATTATTCTCACAGCAACCCTGGAGCTTCAGTAAAATAAGGGTTTTTATTATTCCCACGTTATCAATGATGGAACAAAGATTCACAGACAGTAAGTGATGTGTATAACTTTATACATCTATATGTGGCAATTCTGGGACTTAAAATTAGGAGTTTGGGCTCCAAATCCCTTACCCTTCCTGCTACATATATTAGTGTTTATTGATCAGTTTCTGAAACCCTAAGGACACAAGGGAAATAGGAAACTTTTGGGGAGGCTTTGCAACCTAGGTAGGGAGGTAAAACCCATGAAAAGTGCTAAAAGTAAAGTTAGTATGAGAGAGCCCACAGCCCAGAAACTAAGTTCTGTTGGCATCTACAGAATGCACACAACTCTCTGGACCTGAGGAATTAAGTAGGAAAACATGAGCTGAATGATGGAGAGGGAGACTGTCATCCAGCCCAGACCCATGACACCAGCCCACCCTGCCTCCAGAAGTGGAGCACTTATTCCTCCCAGCTTCTGAGAAGGTTAGCAGTCAACATTTCTCATCTGGGAACCTGTTTGGGGATTGTCCATGGCCAAAGAGAGCTGCCTTGCCCAAGGTCACATGCCCTTCTGAGGGGCAACCCTTATCGAATGCCTGGTTGAGGCTGGGACATAAAGGCCTGGCCTCTTTCTCCCAACTTGGGTTGACTCTGATGGGCCAGCCGAGCCCCAGAGCCTCCTTATAGGATCAGCTAGGCTTTGCTTAGCTACATCAGAAGTCAGCTTCCCCTTCTGCCCTATATTACTTCCTCTGCTCCCTCCCAGCTATAGAGCACCATCGTGCTCCTTGGTCGAGTTCCTGCTGGTGACCTCCACCTTAGTCCACTTCCTGGGGAACCGGTCTGTACCAAATGATCTCTAAGGTTTCCAAGGAGCCGAAACAGCATGAACAAAAGCCTAGAGGCCAGAATTCTTCTTGAGGCCATAGCAGAGATAGTCCATCTAGTCAACGGAATAAAGTGTTTTATAGAAGCTAGAAAACAGGTCCCAGTGGTGGAGGACTTTGAAAAACAGGATGAGGTATCAGCCTTGATGGAGAACACCCCAGAAAGCCTTAGCTCACCCACATGCCCAGTTAGAATATTGGAACTGACCCTAACATTCCCTTGGTAAAGTGAATGTGTCACCAAGACATGGGCCCAGACCCTGGGCTTTTGCTACCCCATTCATCCGATCCTATGAACTGTGCCCTGAAGCTGAAAAAGGAAAGTCTGTATTTAAGATCTCCCTTGCCAACTTTCTTCTTGTGTGACTTCTAAGCTTCAGTTGCTCATTTGGAAAATGCGTATGTTTTGAAGATTGAAATACTCCTGATTTCCAAGGCAATTCATTGGTATCATGTGATGAGAGGCTTCCATGCCAAGATAACTCTGGGTGATTCTAGACTAAACTAAATGGGGATGCCTGGGTGGCTCAGTTGGTTAAGCATCTGCCTTTGGCTCAGGTTATGATCTCAGGGTCTTGGGATCGAGTCCCACATCAGGCTCCTTGCTCAGTGGGGAGCATGCTTCTCCCTCTGCCTCTCTCTCTCTCTCTCTCTCTAGCAAAGAAATAAAATCTTGTAAAAAAAAAAATAAACTAAGTTAAATGGGTATCTTTACCATAGGATTTCTTTGTCTTTAATATGTTGCTGTGTCTTGTGGTCTCAAGGAGGGGAATCTTACCTTAACTCATCAGGACGACATTTCCCCACTCCTGACATCTTCCCAGAGCATCTACTGTGCTTGTGTCCTGCTGAAGTCATATTGAGGAACCCTGGTCCATTGCATAGGCAGTTAGTAAATGTTGAGTCAGATGATAACCATTATATGGTCTGCCCTGCCTTGACCTTCAACTAAGTTAGGAATCTCTCAGAAATATGATAAGACTTCCTATTGACTTTGGTACCCAAGGCCAACATGATCTTGCTTGTTTAATCTGGATAGGTATAATTCACTTCAAGGATACCTCCAAATCATGACATATATCCTTTAAGGAATGATACTCTCTCAGGCATTTAGATTGGGGTGAAGCATGGGTTTCCAGTCCATGCTCTCTTCATCGAATGGGTAGTGGCCATCTCTGGTGCTGAAACAGATGGCGGCTGCCTTGCAGGGACAGAGCAATGTGTTGAAAAGGATGCTGAAGCTGTGTTTGGACTGTCTGAGCAAGGGTGCTCTGATGGACTTGTGGAATCACCCATTAACACAGTACTTGCTACCTTTATTTTAGACTATGGTTTGACTAATGCATTCCTTGACCTTTTGAAGACAGTGGGAGAATAAATCATAAACCATCCCAAATGCAGCACGTTCAAAACTAACTCATTATCATCATCTTCTCCTCTGACTTGAGTCTATGCCAGTACCCTTCATCTCAGGTAATGGCAGTGGCCTCCACCATCATATCCATGATATCCATGACCTTTCAGTCACCAAGTCTTGCCAGTTTTGTCTTCTGTGTCTCAAATCATCCCCCTCCCCATCACAGCTATCCCTGCCATTCTACAAATGTTATTAATTGAGTACCAAGTGCTATAACTTCTCCCACCTGGCCTCCTGCCCCCCACCTCAGTCCTGTACCCTTTAAATCCCTCCCCCAGCTTACCTACCAGTCAACCGGTTCAGGTGGGTTTCCTACTCAAACTCTCTAATGAATTCCTCAGGGGAAAGCCTAAACTCCTAAATTTGGTATTAGAAGCTTCCCATGTCTTGATCCTTCTTATCTCTGGTCTCATTTCTTGCTATTCTCTTACACTCTACCAAAACTGATCTGTGGAACTGCTTAACTCGTGCTGTTTTTAGCTTCCGTGCCTTTGCTGTATCTTCTGTCCTAAATGTTTTCTGTATCCTGCTCACTCTGTCCTTTACCTGCCAAGTTAACTCCTGCCCATCACTGGAGCTCAGCCATCACCTACTCCAGAGAATCTTTCTTGGCCCCTCCCTTTCCCAGACTTGGTTAGATGCCCTAACCAGTTATATATGTCGAGCTAATATAAATCTGCAATGTATAATTATCTGTTTATGTGTCTGCTGCCCCTTGAAAGTGAGTATTCCTTGTACTGTTAACTTGCCTGCTTTATCTTAAGCACTCAATAAACCAAGGAAGGGTATGGACCAAGTGAAGGAATTAAATATATATGATACCTAACACTAAGCCAACAGCAGCTCATGGACATCAAGAATGTAACCTGTGCTCAGGTACAGAATTCTCTTTGTGGATTAAGAATGATTGCCATCCACGGCTGCTGAGGTCTGAAAAGGCAAAGTGC
>RCUC01112754.1:0-16691 GCA_003697995.1 Taxidea taxus jeffersonii | reverse complement strand
GGGGGGGGGGGCAGCGATAGGAAGCAAGCTCTCACGCGGCTCGAGGAAGGGTGCTAATCCCAATCTTGAGGTCTCAAGACCTCAATTTATCCTAATTACCTCCCGAAGGACCCGCCTCCTAAAGCCATCCCATTGGGTTTGCACTTACAGGAGGCTGGTCACACTGCAATTCTCAGTGGAGGGGTGGAGGAGAGGGAGCAAGAGAAGAGAGTGGGGAAGAATGTGCCCAACCACCAGAGCTCTTCAGATGGACCAAGGCCCCCTTCTCTGATCCGCCCACCACGGATCCTGATTCCCACAACCCATCCTTCTCTCCACACTCCACGTCGGAGCTGAGAGCATCCCTGCTTTGTCCTAGACACACTATACAGACCTGGGCTGTGACCCTCCTTCCTGGGAAGGGCTGGCAGCCTCTGGCGGAGTGTGTCAATCATTCTTAAGAGCTGATACCCTTCAGGTATCCAGGGCATTTTGCTCGGAAGCCTCAACAAGAGAGGATTTGCACACTAGTTTTCTTCCTCCATCAGTATTCACACCCACAGAGCCTTCCCCAAGTGACCCTCTTCTTATATTTTCTTGGCTTTGCTTTCTGCCCTAGTTTTCCCAGCTCTTCCCCCTTTTACATTATTCATAGCTTTTATTTCTCACTTAGTAATTTATTTCACATTTTATTCATGCATTTGCACCCACTTAACCCAGGTCCTTATCTTGAGAAATGACTTCTCTGGAGTAACTAGGGAAAGAAAAAGTAGCAAATTGCCAGGGTGTTTCCTTTCTTCCTTCCTTCCTTCCGTCCTTCCTTCCTTTTCTTTTCTTTTTTTCTTTTTTTTTCCCCTTTGGAGAGAAAGTTCCTCAATGATTATATTTTCATTTTCAACAGCTGAAACTGAGCTTGCCCTTAGACAGCGGTTCTCAATCCTGGTTGCACAGCGGCACTGTCACAAAATACTGATGTCTGGGCTCACTGCCAGAGATTCTGTTCTCATTATCCTGGTGAGACTTGGCCTCGGGAGCTTTGAAAGCCCCCCAGGAGATTCTAATGTGCAACCAAGCAGTGCTAGGCAGCAAGGCCATCTTTGGGAGTTTAGAATCTGTCCATGTCCTCTCTCAGGGAAACTATCTTCCCGTAAGATTCCGGCATAAGTCAGAAAGGCTGGGCTCAAGTCTTTGCTCTACCACGGTGCACGCCTGGGCAAGTCCTTCCATCTGTCTGAGCCTCTCCATCTGTACAACTGTCTGAGGTTCTCCATCAGTACCAGCTCCATGTCCTAACCCGGTGAGCTAGAACGTGGCACCAGGACCAAGGCTACACACTGAGCTCCTGCGTTAGAACTGGGTCTGCACTGCGGTGTGTAGAGTCGGGGACTCAGGGTAACTGAATGACATTCCACCAGTGAATGGGGCCCTTGGCCATGCACAGATCCCCTGCCTGTCACCAATATGCCCCTGCTGTAGGCTCTGAGGAGAAGTCAGCTCTTAGGACCCCAGATGGGTACTTTCTCGCTTCTAGCTCTCAGAACCTCTATGTCTCCCACTGGGTACCACGCAAGTGTCCAAAAACATTTCACTGACCACTGCCACCACATACATCAGTAAAAGCATTTGACTGTATGGCACAGGCCTTGAAGTGGCCCCAGGGAGTTCTTTCCCCTGCTGGTCCTAGAACTGAAGAAGATCCAGAAGGCATGGAGGAAGCCAGCTGGAAAGGGGGCGGAGTCTCGCCTTCCTTCTCCACTTAAGAACATTCGAGTTGCTGTCTCTTCCCTCACAAAGCAGAAGGTGATGGATATGAGCAAGAGAATGGAATCTAAAACATTATTTTTTAGGTGAGAAAAAGAAGCAGTTCTTCTAACTAGACCCCAAGCAGTTGAGTTGTGTGATGTCACACTTTTTCTGACGTCACACTGCCTCTGCCCCATATAGTAAGATGATGCCTTGGTTTATGAAGGTCCTTTACTGAGAAGCAGAATGTCTTTTAAAGAGGAGAAGGGCTGACCGCTCAAGATGACTCAGTCGGTGGGACATCTGACTCTTGAATTCGGCTCAGGTCATGATCTCAAAGTCGTTGGTTGAGCCTGACATCTGGCTCTGCACTCAGCGAAGAGTCTGCTTGAGATTCACTCTCTCCCTCTGCTCCACCTACCCCCACCCCAATTCATGCTCGCTCTCTCCTAAATTAATTAATCAATTAACTAATCCAAAAAGAAAAGAAAAGAGGAGAGAAAAAAGACCTCATAAGCCATGAACTTGCCGCTCTGTGACACTTGAAGTTCAGTCCCTCCTCAGGGCATTTGCCCTGTTTTTCCCTTCTCTAGAATGCCCTTCACCCATCAGCACATGGCTCATTCCTTCTCTGCTCAGGCACCTCCTCACTGCCTCCCTCACTCCTTACCTGCTCAACCATCACAATGATCCCAACTACTTACACTTACATTATTTACTTGTCCTTTGCTTGTTTACTAGACCATGAGCTCCCCTGAGGGATGGAGTTTGCTTGTCTTGGTTACAGCTCTGCTCCAGTGCCTAGAACAGTGTCTGGCAAAAAGAAATATGAGAAAATGAATGAAAACATGAGTGAGTTGAGTGGAACCTGGCAAAATGGAGTCGTCTGCTTTTGCAAGACAAAACGGCTCCCATGCCATAGACTCTACCCAATACTTCAGCCCCTGGACCAGCTCTGTTCTCCGACATAGTGTTCACAACCTTCTGACTTACTTTACTACTCATTTACTTTCTATCTTCCCCACTAGAATGCAAACTCCATGAAAGAGGGGATGTTTCTGTCCACAGTTAGCCCCAGCTTTCTCCCCAAAGCAAGGACAGTACCTGGCAACATGGTGGAAATTCAATCAATATCTGCTGATAAATTATGAACACCTCACTCAAAAGAAGGGAAGGCTAATCACTCTTTGGTAAAGGTGATATTTTTCTAGTGTGTCTCCTTTGTCATCAGCCTCTACGTTTTTACTCTCCTCTCCTTGGAGAGAGTGCTACCTCCCTCCATGGTCCGCCATGGCCCATTGGCGTCTTCCTCTCCTCCCAACCAGCACAGAGCAGGTCTTCACATCAGCTTCTAAGGATTGCCCTTCTGGTGCTTCTTCTGGATCTCTACTCTTGCTGTTTTGTCCCCAATCCCAAGGCCTTCTTTCCCTTTCCACCAAAGTCCTGCATATCCCTCAGAGCCAGCTCTTTCCTAAAGGCTTTCTGACCCACAGCCTTCTCGGAATCTCTATAGGACCTGGTACTTCTCAAATGGTACTTAGGATACATTGGAAGAGATGGCTGGCCCTTTGGAGACTGTTGGTGAGAACGTAACCCAAGAATGTGCTCCCCAAGACTCACGGAGGTGCTCAGTGGCCAGAGCTGCCAGCTCACTCATAGGTTGACACAAGAATCTTTAAGCATTGCCAACAACTTTCTCCCTACACGGCTGAGGCCACTTTCTACTCTGGGCCATAGCAAGTCTCCCATTCCTAAACTTGTTACAAATGGGCTTACAGCGCAGATCCCAGGACCTCCCTAAACTGCAGCTCCTCTCCTTTCTCTCCAACCATGACCTTGACCTCAGCCCCCTGGGTCTCAGGACCAGAGGACATTATTCATTTTCTTCTTCCAGACTTTTCCAGTTTTCTTTCCGTCATCTGGAAGCCTGTATTCAGGCAATCTCTCACAGCCTGCAGGAAATTCTGGGCCCCTCCTTTGAAATATCCTCCCACCTCTGTTCACCAAATTAACATTACATTTGTTTGCTCCATTTCCTAGTTGTCAACAGCATTCAGTGTGAGCGGCAGATCTGTATAGTCAAAAGCCTAAGACTTAAGACAGGAGTTGCCCCCCTTTAAGACAGACCATGGAATTAGGGGTCTCTAAAAGGAGGTTTTTTAAACACCCCTCTAGGGCCATTTCTGCCCTGCTTGCCCACCCCCAATTTTTATGGCAAGTGTGAGGCAATCAGGAATGTGGGTGGACATTTCTATTTTCTCTGGAGAAGTCATATTGGGAGTGGGAAACACAGATGAGTGACAAGATTTTGATAGATGAAATGTTTTCAGGCTTATTAAAAATTCTCCAAGGCAAACAGACTCTCCCTAGACTTCCACAGAGTCAAATTTAATATCGCCACGTTGTTATTTCCTCTCTTCATGGCCAAGCTCATCTTTTCCCTTACATGCAGTCTCCCACCCATTCACAGGGGGCACATTTGTCAGGTAAATAATATAAACTCAGTAAGGCTTATAGGCTATCCGGTAGTATCCCATTCTGTTAATATAGCTGAATTCAATATTATCTATTTAGGTACGAATGAATTTACTCATTCATTCACTCAATAAATAAGCATTTGAGCGATGACCATGTGCTGAGCACCGTGCTGGGCAGTGGGGGTACAGAGGAAGCAAGAAGGACCCAAGCCCTGCTGTCAAGGGTTTTTCACAGAAGTGAAGGAGGTTCAGATCACAAATGAATAAATATACAAGATAATTATAGATTGGAATACATGTGATACCATGGGGGGCAGCCTATTTTAGATCAGATAGTCAAGGGAAGCATCCAGATTTTGGAACTAGGCATGGAGAATGAGGATAACCAGGCTTAAAAGAGCTGAGGTGGTGAAGTCTTCAGGCAGAGGATGGAGCAGGTGCAAAGGCCCTGAGGCAAGAGGAGACTGGTATGTGGTTGGGAGGACAGAGAGCAGGCCAGGTGAGCTGGTTGCCCTGAGGGAAGGAAAGGCAGATCTCAACAATTGCTTTCAGGCCTCTGAGGAGCCTTCCTGTTTTCAACACAACTCCCTCGAGTTGCTTGAACAGATGGAATGTCTATTAATCCAAGAGGACCTGCACTACATATGTTCCAGCCACCAATATAAGCCTTTCCTGACAAAAGTCACAAAATTATGCTCACGATGTCTAAAAATCTTTGCCTCACGAAACTTCCTTACAGCCAAAGTAACATTTTTCTAGACCTGAGAGACCCGAGTTCATTGTTCATTCCCTAAAGTATGAAGAGTCTGCATGAATGACAAACACACTTCTGAGGAGGAATACTCATGTTTGCAAAAATGACCTTGGGCTTCAGATTTTCACCAGGACAACAGTGATGCCACAGATGGCATGAAAAGGCTATTTTTTGTTCTTCTGTATCCCTTGAATCTTCTATCATTCAATAATATGTGAGAAACACTAAGGGTAACATCAAGTGTGACTCATCAGTAATGCCCTGCAATTGAGATTAAAAAGAGACAAGTCATGTAAATAGTTGGCACATTTCCCTGCAAAAGCTCCATTAACCATAGTTCTTTTAGGATAGAAAGGATACATGCAATTTAAACCTAAAGAGTTTGGGTATTCCGAGGGCAAAGAGCTCTTAAGTTTGTTCCAAATAAAATCTCAAGTCATCTTAAGAAGGGAACCACCACCTTTAGCTTGTGCCTAAACACATTTCTTTCAAAGCTCAAAATGTCTCCGGATTTTAAAAAACAAGGCACTTAGGATGCCACAGCCACTGGCTTTGGCTTATTTCCTCCCATTTGATTTCCTCCCATTCTTATAAGTCAAGAGTTATTATTCCAATGGCTGAATCCGTTTTTTTTTTTTTTTTTTTTAAACCTGATTGGGTCAATCTGTCCCATCCTGGACCTTTCTCAACAAAAGCCTCAACCTAATTCAGAGTGGAAGGTTTTCAGGCTTAAGAAATGGCTTCAGTGAAAGGGAAAAACAGATCACAAGCCCACCTCCAGTGTTTGGCTCAGAGGAGACCTGCTCTACTGTGCCCTGCTTCCTCTCTGACTTCATGCCTACAAGTGTGGTGTGACGGGAACCAGCATTCAACTCGTTCTCCTGCTGTGGCAAAATGTGTCAGACACCGTGGGGGCCTCCGGAGACTTGGACTGGAGGCGGGCAGGTAGGATGTCAGGATTAGCAACTTAATGAACCCGTGATTCCGTAAGAAGTGGTTATACCGCTTGAATTGTGGTCCAGGAGCTCAAACATGCCCTCAGGTGGGCAGCGAGATTGAGGGTTTGTTGCCACGCTGTGTTTCTCTCCTGTCTGGGTGCGGAGGTAAAGGGCTGGGCAGGTGTCCCCTGATGCAGGCCAGAACTGCGTGGGGCTTTTCTTCATCATATCATATTTGGGTTACTTCTGTACGCATCCATCTCCCTGTCAAGTCCGTTGGGGTAGGGGGCCTTGTCTTATCTGCCTTTGTGTCTCTAGAGTTTAGCACTGTGTGCTCAATAAATACATGTTGAATGAATGATTTTTTTTTTTTAATTCCCATGTGTTAGGTCCAGCTGGGTTGTCTCACAGAAGACTGGGTCAGTAGCTGGCTAAGAGTGAACTCTCAGACCACCCAATCACATAGATGTCTGTTTCCCGGGACAAGAACAACCTCAGCAAAGCATGCTGGGAGATCCCAGACCAGGGGAAGCATGAGCTACCCACCTCCCCGAACACTGCCCCGTGTAATCCAGTATTCTCAGTATTTTTTCACACCAGGATGTACGTAGAAAATAATAATATTTGTACAGTAAACTGGAAAAAGCCACTCAGGCTGCTTTCAGCAAAGAGACTGGCCCAAGGGCTCCAGGTGCCTCTGGGTGACTGCGGAGCTCCGCCAGGAAGCATGCGGCAACCATCTGGCAAGCCCAGGGCCTGGGACAGCCTGGACACCGGCACGCCCTGCCGCGCTCGTTGCAAAAAAAATAGTCTTCAGCCAACCGTGACTCCTAAATATCAAATCCATGACCAGGTATAATTTTTTCTGAGACGACCTCAGCCACCTCACTGTATTTGCCCGTCACATGATAATAATTACTTGTCCACCAGTACATGGACAAGGGTGATCAGTTCAGGGCCAGCTGGGTATGGCTGGCTGGCTGGGACTAAGTGCAGGTTCCATAAAAAGTCCCTGAAGATATGCACAGTAGCTTAGATATGTGTAACCCTTCATAGTCAGGAAAAGCTTTAACGCCCTGCACATCAATGACTAACAAGGTTTGGTCAATAGCCCACAGAGTAAAGTAAAACAAACAAACACAAATCTCAGAATAAAATGTACCGTAGAAAGTCCATTACCAAGGCTTGTATCCCTTCCTCTTAAGCCTCTTAGATGTTCATTTGGGATCCATTTATTCCTAGTTTACAAATAGCCTCAATGAACTTGAATCTGACTTACCAATCACTAGAAGAGATAAGGAGGGAGAAGAGGGTACCAGAGGTGACACAGGGCAGCAGTGAGAAGTGACAGCAGCTGAGGAGAGGAGACATAAACGAACACACAGAAAACAGGGACTCATAAGGAGGCAACCAGTCCCATGTACCTAAACTGATTTTGAGGGCATCACTATATATTATTTTAAGATTTTACTTATTTATTTGTTTGTTTATTTGTTTGTCAGACAGAGAGAGAGAGCACAGGGAGGCAGAGTGGCAGGCAGAGGCAGAGAGAGAAGCAGTCTCCCCATCTCCCCTGATGTGGGACCCGATCCCAGAACCCTGGGATCATGACCTGAGCCAAAGGCAGCGGCCTAACCAACTGAGCCATCCAGGCACCCCAAGGGCATCACTGTATTAACACAGGACTGTCTAACAGTTGATATTAACAAGAATGGACAACTTGGGGACCTGGGTGGCACAGTCAGTTAAGTGTCCAGCTGTTGGTTTTGACTCAGGTCGTGATCTCAGGGTTGTGAGACCAAGCCCCACGTCGGGCTCCATGCTCAGTGTGGAGTCTGCTGCAGGTTCTCCCTCTCCCTCTTCCTCTGCCCCTTCCCCTTATTCTCTCTCTCTGAAATAAATACGTCTTTTAAAAAAATAAGAATTGATAACTCAAGTGAGGAAGAGGTTAACTGCATTCTTCATGCTCTGTTTAAGAACGCGTGCAAGAGTGCGATCTATTTTCGAGGGCTTTCCGTTTCAAGTCTTTAAAAAAAAAATCATTGCTTGAAGATATAAATCCTGAGCTATATAAAAGAGTCTGCTATCAGCTTCTCTCTCAAGGGCTCCAGATAATCAAAATCTTACAGTATATGATTTTATATTTTGCAGGATTTGTTGAGTAGAGGTCTGTGTTTTGTGTCCTTTAACAGCCAGCATAGAAAATGATTTGTTTTCTCTTTTTCTGTAGAAGCGCACTACATTTAGTTGCCATTTATTTAAATGGACCTTGATTGACTTTGAGTGGCCCCAGCTAGATTTTTTTTAAAGTCTCCTCACCCCTGCTCCAGATAATGAAGCCATAGTATCCCAGCTATTTTAAGCATCCACCGGGAAGTTGGAAGCAGTGTTTTAATCTTTGTCTCACATAATTCAGTACTCACTATAGAAACAATGGGCTCTTGGATGTCAGTTAGCTTGGGCACACTTAACTGACTGACAAATTGTCTTTCCCTTTGAGAAAAATCAAGGTTCCCCAGTATTCCTACTAAAGAGAAGTCAAATATTCAGACCCTCTTAAGAACAAAAAGTGATGTGTGAATATACATCTTCGTGGATGCCTCCAAATGTGTCACTTGGTTATAACATAACTTTAGCAAATTCTGTTTGCTAAATTCTTAGCCTTCTTCTCCCATTCAGGAGAGATGTTGAGGTTGGAAGGAGACACAATGCACACCCACCATGTGCCTGATGCTGAGAATTATGCTCATCCCTACAACATTTCCATACAGACAGTGAATATCCCAGGAAGACAGAGGGTCTCAGAGGTGACACACCGAGTCACAGCCAGCAGATAGAGGGGATCGCCCCACTGAAGTGACAGAGGGAGGAGTCCATAGGTGCAGGGAAAACCCCTAGCTTACCTCCACCAAAGCTATTTACAGATAGTTTGAGGGGTTTTTTTGTGACAAGAGAATGAAATTCAATGCAGACACAAGATGTCAAAATACACTTAAGAGGACCACGTGGTGGTTAGTTTAAGTGAAAGTCTCCCAGGACCCTCTTGTCCCAGATTGTGCCCTTGAGGACCATAGAGCACACTAGCTAGCTCTTCCCTGGGATGCTGTGATGGAGACAAAGCAAGACCAGGTGAGCTCCCATTGATACTGAGCAGAGCAGCATGGCCCATCTCAGAGATCAACTGTATGGGTTTAGGGACAACTGGTCGACCATGGAGGCCCAGGATCTCTTGGAGATCCATGATAAGCTAGATGTTTCCCCTTGAAAGGTTCTTGCCCAGTTAGGTTTCCATCCAATCATTTATCCACAAACATGAATAATACCTGGTTAAATAATAATTTGCTTAAATTTGTCCATTAGCCAAAAACCCCAATTATTCATAAAGATTTATAATAAACCTTTCAGTAACTCTATTCACTCACATAAGACCTTTCCAGAAATAACATCTTTCTCTTGCTGTCTCATGCAGGTGATATGAAATAAAGCCCAATTTTTTTATGAGATGGCTGATATATAATTTTGTATCAAGTTCACATTTCTCAGGCCATAAACTCAGGAATGCCGAACACGGAGGGCTCTTTGCTTTATCATCACTGAACTTGGGGTTTGTCTTGAGTTTGTTGGTTCCTGTTGGTAGAAATGACTTGACTCGGCAATTCAGAGTTCTCAGAGTCATTTCAGCTTCAAACTCCATCAGTTCAGAACTTGACCCCCACCTCTGTTCTGGGCTTGGGGGAGGGATGCTGGTGCATTGAAATCCAAGGAAAGTTATAAAGAGACGAGGCATTGCGGGGGTGGGGAGTCAGCTGGCCCTCCCTGCCAGCCTGAGTTCATGCAGCAGATACCCCTTGTCCTTAATGCATTGTCCTCAAGTCCACTGTTACTCAGTCCCTTGAGAAAACACTGCTGCCTATGGGTCTGCTAGGGCCTTATAGGAGACTATCTCTGGCCTACCTCACCAGCTCTCCCATGCTGTCATGTCTCCTCTCGTACATCAAAGCGAAGCAAGAGACGGAGCCCCAGGGGAAATTCAGGGCACAAAATGCCCGCACCCACCTGGGGGTTCCATGGCACCCTGCTTTGCAGACTGAGCCAAAGGCAGCAGGGCACAGGCCCCCAACTTCTTCTCTGTTATCCTCTTCCATGGCTCTCCTTCTTATCCCCAGACAGACTCTACATTTAAGGGCTGAGCTCATAAGGGCTGAGCCTACATTTAAGGCTCTCCTGAGCCTTAAATGGAAATTTAAGGCTTTCCTGTCCTTAGGATGAAGCATTTCCCCCAAATCTGTTGCAGTGACAGAAACATTTGCTTTCAATGCCCTGGAGCCAAACATTGAGACACAAAAGCTCTTTCTGACAACGGATTATTTCTGCGAGAAGTTCGAAACTCTATTTTGAACCTTAAGAGCTGGAAAGATATTCTAAGTTGTTCTGCTGTGGCCCTCCTTCCTTGAAGCCATCAACCCCAGAGTGCCTAAAAATATGAACCTCTCTAATCGTGGGGAGAGACAGGCATAAATAAACCAGCAAAAGATGCTGCACCTCTATCTAACCTCCATGTACCCTAGCCCCCAGGGATCTGAGCCCCCAGGTCCTTTGGTCCTGGCTTTCCCAACCTCCTCATCAATGGCTGGCCCCACGTTCAGACCCTGGCTCGAGCAGTCAGTGGGCTGCAGGGGGGACCTCCCTCTGCTTCATCATCTAACTGCTTCCACACTGAGATGGAATCTCCCCACCAACACTGTAACCTGGCCCGTGGTCTTATGAAGACAATTTTAAGCAATGGGCTTGTGAACTGGAGCTTGGAGCTAAACTTGAGCTATAGTTTGGACTGAGATGCAAAAAATGTGTTCATGCAGCTCTTCAGGCACCTAGATTACACGCCAGGTCCAGGACTGCTGGCTTCCCTCGATCCTTAGACTAGAGTTCCTGCTTCTGAAACAGGCACAAGGCTCTCAGGAATCAAGACAGTATTGTCCTACCTCCCCTGCAACCAGGTGTAACCAAGTAACTAAGTGCTGATTAATAAGACGTCAGTGCAAATGCCCTGTGGCAACTGGGGTAAAACCTTAAAAGACACTTGGCATCCACCCTTTGCACCAACCCTCCCTTGTCTTCCACTTGGATTGAGGCTGTGACAGCTTTTATTTATTTATTTTTTAAAGATTTTATTTATTTATTTGACAGACAGAGATCACAAGTAGGCAGAGAGTCAGGCAGAGAGAGAGGGAAGCAGACTCCCTGCTGAGCAGGTCCCAGGACCCTGGGATCATGACCTGAGCCAAAGGCAGAGGCCCAACCCACTGAGCCACCCAGGTGCCCCTGTGATAGCTTTTAAACCACAGAGCATCACACCTTCGGGGCGGGCGATGGAACAGTTTATTGGAAGGAGACGCGTTTCCCAAAAGGCTTTGTTGAGCCGCCGTAGATGGACTGGGCTGCCTACCTCCAGGGTTTTCTGGAGTGTTAAAGCCGGTGCTCATTTGCATCATCTGTCTTGTGCCGTCAAGCCAATTTCTGATACATCTACCTGTAACTACATCCCCTTCTGTCCGGGCTGGGGCCAGCGGGGTAGGCGAGAATGTCAGAGAGCCATCTGAAGCTGTCACAAACAGTGGTATTCATGAGTGATTCGACTCGGCAGAATCAGGCTGGGTGCAGGAGGCTTTTCACTCTGCGGCTTCAGAATGTGTATCTGATGGTGTCTCCTTCCCTTCTCGCGGGGAGAGGGATGGCTATGATATAAAGGGTCCATCTATTCTGCTGCAGGATGCCAAGTGCCCTTTTCCTGTGACTTGTGGGGATTCGCTGTGGTTGCCATAGAGACCAAGTGAATCCAAGTTCAACCACGATAGCTAGGCCTTTTTATTCAAAGGGACGTATTTTGAAAAGGAAACCAGTATGTGAGATAGTAAGGTGACTCATCTTTCATTCTCCTGGTGAAGCATGCTGAAGCCTTCCTTCACGATCGTCATCGTGAAGGATCGTCACGGTTGTCATCCCAAGAAGCCCATTTTTGTGACTGAATCATGAAATGATTAATTCACTACATTTTCCCTACCCACCCAGCATCTGGCCTCAAAGAATTCTCTTCTTCCAGAATTTTAAGGGAGAAAATAAAGCCATCGACTTACCTTCTCCACCATACCAAATAAATACATATTTTCTAGCCTTTTTTTTTTTCCTCCTTACACACTCCAGCATTGTCAAGTGGATTGTGATGGAAATAGTGCTGGAGACCTGAGTCTATTCTAGGCTCAGCCCTTAATCAACTGTATGGCTTTGGGTAGGATTGCTCTGGGTTTCAGTGTCTCGATCTGTAGCCTGAGGAGTAAGGTGGAATTTTAGATGGAGGAATTTTAGATTCCTCCCAAACCTAAGAACCAGATAGCCCTCCTGATGTGAACTCTCCTCTAGACCATGGCAAGGACTTTAATCAGGTAGGTTCCCTAGTTTCTGTCTTCCCAACTAGAATGCAAGCTGATATCAAAGGTACTCAGTTCATGTTTATCTGATGAATGAATGAATGAGTCTGACCTCAAGATTAATTTACCTAAACATTACAGGTTTTTTTTCTTTTTCCTTAATCAGTGAGATAAAAAACTGACTGTCCCACATATAATCAGTATCTACTGCAGCAACTTGGATCCAAGCCCAGGGGCTCCCTGTCTTTCTCACTGGCACCCCCAGCCATTTTTGTCCCCGGGTTGCAGACACCTGTGACAGGCCCAGGAACTGGGACTCCTGTGTCTCTGCATCTTCCTGAGACAAAATTATATGAATGTAAAAATAATTGCACCTCTGTTGCCCAATAGTATCCAGAATGAATCCCAATATTTAAAAATCAAAGCTCCTTTCTTCCCCTGTTTTAGACACTGAGTCACTCTTCTTAGTCGAAGGTCAAAAGAACAAAGGAATCTAAATTCCTTTCCAGTCCTTTCTGGAGAATTCCAGAGAGGAAGGGAAACCGCAGTGCACGGGAAGACAGAAGCAGGCAGGGGAGGCCAGAAGTGACTGGGTTTAATGTTGGGTCTCTGGGCAGATGTTCTCAGGCACACTCGGCACAGTGTGTCCCCCGGAAATGCCTCTCCCTGCCCCTATGAGAACCTCCTGTCTGCAGTGCTCACAGAGTCTGCAGGGACTAGAACCTACATTTGTAGATATGCCATAAAAAAAATGTACTTCCTTCCCAAGACCGTCTCCTCCCTAGGCTACAGGCTTCCTGACCTCACGGTCATCTCTTCCCCCTGCGCTCTGTAGGTTCTTCCTCAAACACGAAGGATGGACTAACTTGTGTGGACCAGGTGTCTCACTGTGCGGTGTTTCACTTACACCTTACGGGACCTGTGGGAGAGGTATTTTTACAGTGTCCTTACAGATGAGGAAACAGGCTCAGAGACCCAGTTCCTCTCCCACGATGTGGGAAGAGACAGAATCAATCCAAATTCACCACGTCTCAAGAGTTGGCAGTCTTTACCAACTATCCTTCCAGACCATTCCAGAGCTGGCTGTGTGCCCTTCCTGGGGCACCTGACCTGAGCGCTCCTTCTCTGTATTAACTGATATTTCCAGAGGTCCCTGAGAACCAGAGGTGTTGTCTGCCGCTTACCATTTTATGGAGACCATTTCAACTCAAGAATCTCTCTGTTCTAAGATGATAAAAAAAAATCTAAGAAAAAAAAAAAGACTCTCTCTGATTCTGATGATTGTCTAAATGGCCTAGCTGACATATTATGTTGGTTTTTTTTTTTCCTTTTTTGCGTCATTTTGCTTCTCATCACATAACACATTTTCATGGTTCAGGATCAAGACCATATAAGAAGGCTTCCGCCGAGATGCCTCACTTCTATTCCTGCGGGTATATTCCTCTACCCCAGAACCCTCCCCACATCTGTTGTAGGTGATCACAGTTTCTGGTTTATCCTTCCAGGGTTTCTTTCTGCAAAAGAACCACAGCACATATACACACATGCATGCACGAATGCATAGATATTATATGTTATATTAATAACATATTTACATGTGTACATGTATATTCTTATTTCCTCTGACTTCGTACACAAACAGAGCATTTAGCACATCACTGTTTTGTACCTTTTTTCACTTAGTAATGTATCTTGGGGAACACTCTTGTCTGTAGTACTCCTCTTCATTCTTTTTTTTTAAGATTTTATTTATTTATTGGACAGAGAGATAGAGCACAAGGAGGCAGAGCAGCAGGCAGACGGAGAGAGAGAAACAGGCTCTCCACTGAGCAGGGAGCCCAATGCAGGGCTTGATCCCAGGACCCTGAGAGCATGACCTGAGCCGAAGGCAGAGTCTTAACTCACTGAGCCACCCAATTCGCCACTCTTCATTCTTTTTATGTGGCTGCTGAATACTCCATTGTGTCTTATTCCCTTATACTAGTTTATTATCCAAAACCTCACTCATGGGCATTTGCATTTCTAATTTTTTGCTATGACAAATAATTCTGTAACAGATGGCTTTACTTGCTTTGTATTGGTGGGGGTGTATTTTGGGAGGTTTCTGAGGAGCAGGGTCAAAGGTTAAATGCATACGTAATTTTGTTAGATGTTGTTAGACTCCTGTCTACAGACCTTGTACCATTTTGCACTCCTGTCTAAAATATGTAAAGTGCCAGATGCTCCCAAGACCACTCAACTTGAATGTCCTGGTCAATTTTTTACCAATCCAACAGATGAGAAATATCTCAGTATATATATATTAAAGATTTTATTTATTTATTCGACAGAGAGAGAGAGATCACAAGTAGGCAGAGAGGCAGGCAGAGAGAGAGGGGGAAGCAGGCTCCCTGCTGTGCAGAGAGCCCAACTCGGGGCTCAATCCCAGGACCTCGAGATCAGCACCTGAGCCAAAGGCAGAGGCTTAACCGACTGAGCCACCCAGGCGCCCCTCAGTATAGTTTTAATCTGAATTTATTTTATTAGAAGTGTGGTTGAACATTTTTTCAGATGTTTAAAGCCTATTTCCTTTTTCCCCTATGAATTGTCTGCTGCTACATTTTGCTTATTTTTCTATCACTTGTTGTTGTTATTGATGATTTAGGAGCGCTTGAACTACTAGGAGCTTAGTACCGTATCGATTAAGTTGCAAATATTTCTCCCAGTTTGTCATTTGTCTTTTGATTTTTGCCACACGAAAGAGTATATTTATGCCTGGATAGGTTTGTATCGGAGCTTTTGATAGGATCTTTTCCTTTATTTCCTCTGAATACTGAGTCACAGAAAGGTTTTCCAACTGCTATGCTGGAAATTCACCCAAATTTTCTCAGAAAAATACGTGGGTTTACATTTTACGTTGATTCCTCTAAAGTCACTTGGAGTTTTCCCTGCTATTTTTTGTGATGCACAGATTCAATTACATATTTTTCCGAGTGACTCTTCAGTTGTCCCTAAGACCTTTAATTAAGAAGCCCAACTTTCCCCATGTGTTTGAGACATTACCTTTATCAAATCTTCAATGTATTCCCGCGTCTCTTTCTGGGCTTTTAATTCTGTTTTATTTGTCTTTCTCTTCATTCTTATCACATTCTTAATGTGAGGACAATAGTGTCGACTTTTGTAGGGAAAATGCCACCCTCGACTGATTTCTCTCCTTGTTGTTGTTTTTCTATATGTACACTGCTTTATTTGTAGTGAAGTCAGATTTTGTGTATTTGAGGGGCAATGAAGACCCACCAAATTCCAAATACCAGTGGGGGGATGGGAAGCAGAGGCTTCTGGAGCTGCTCCATGCCCAAGGGAGGGAGACACACAGCATGTCTTTCTTAGGCTTATCTCTCCACAGTGATTATGGGACCTTTCCCTAAAGCCTCCTTAATTATTCCAATGCTCTTATAATGTGACCCAAATGAGTTGAGGTTCTATAGTCAATGGAAATTTCTGACCAAAACACATGAGGCTGTGGTTATCCAGGATAATTTCCCTACTAAGTCTTTTTTACGGACACCCTGACAATAAGGCATCATTCTGTATGGGCTGGTTTTACAACTTGGCTTCTGTGTTCAGACTGAACCAGTATCCAATTATGTCATCAGATACAGTAGAAGATAAGATAGCTTACCCCAAGAAGCAGCTAACTTCTTTAAAATATTTCCTTTCTAACCAATTAAATTGTCTACCCTTTCCGTATTCTTACCACTTGTCTGGGCCATATTGCATGGAGACTGAAACGACGTGGGATGGAGGTTTGGATAATGTCTTCCTCTTGTTCTGTGGTCACAAATTCTTACCGATGAGACTCTTGAGTGCTGCTAAACAAGTATTCTTACCCACTTGAGCATCTCCCTCTCCTCTTCTCTTCCCTTCCTCCCTCTCCTCTTCCAGTTTCTGTGCTTTATTCATTGCCTTACAACCCCAAACTTTCACAGAGACTTGTGAGGAAAGTTCTCTTTTAGTTTCACTCCCCTCTCTCCAGGCAAAACCCTACTCCTAGAGCTCCCCAATCACCCTGTTCATCCTTGTTCTGGGCTGACTCGTGTCCCCACAAAAGGATATGTTGAAGCCTTAACCTCTTATTCCTCAGAAGGTGATCTTCTTTGGAAACAGGGTCAATGCAGATGTAATTAGGTATGATGATGTCATACTGGAGTAAAATGGGTCTTTAGTCCAGTATGACTGGTGTCCTTAAAAGAAGTGAAAGAAACACAGAGGGAGATGGCCGTGTGACAATGGAGGCAGGGAGTACTCTAAAGTACTCTAGCTGAAAAACCAAGGAATGCCAAGGATTGCCAAGACCACTAGGAAAAAGGGAGGAAGGATTCTCCCCAACAGCTTT
>ML098136.1:10063-21149 GCA_003697995.1 Taxidea taxus jeffersonii | reverse complement strand
GGGGGAGGGTTTCAGACACTGACTGGCTAGGATTCTCAGGCTGCTGGGGAGCTACAGAAAGCATTTTGCCAGAAATGGGTCCCCCAGGAAATGGCTGAGGAGTGACAAGTCACGCGCCTCCCTCTTTGCCCTGCTCCCTCCTTCCCTCCGCCCACCTCATCCTCCTTTCCTCCAGCCTTCCCCCATCCTGGTCCTTTCTAACCTTTCATCTCCATACCCATAAGGGCTCTACTTATAAGGGCTAAACAGACTCAGGACTTGCCTTGACTGACCCACAATTTTATTTTCGGAAACTAAAGTCATCTTCTGCCATGAAAGTCAGATTTGACCTACAGGCAACCTTCAAAGGCAGCATAGTGTCATGCAAACAGAATGAGAATGGGAACTTGATTTGTGACCCATTGGTAACTAACAGAGTGACCTCAAAGGTCCACTTTTCTCTCAGGGTCTCAGTTGCCTTATCTATGAAATGGGATGAGGTTAAACTAGATGATCTCCAAGGTTCGTTCCAAACTCACACTCATGGTTCTAGTCACTGGGATTGTTTCTAGGGGGAGAGAAGCTGTCTTTCACAGGACAGTGTCTGCTGGCTTTTCCCAGCTAATCCTAGGGAGAGCTCCAAGCCTCAGGCCCGTAGATCCAGCAGACACCCGTGCATGGGATCCCAGGGCTACTCTGATAAATACCAGGGCTCTGGGGCTGGGGTTGCAGAGGTGGGATTAAGGTCAAGTGTGCCAAAGCTTAGCATCTTTCTAAAAGTGCCTGGGTGACACTTCATGGAACTGGAGAAGCACAGTTGGAGGACGGGTCTTCTCCTCAAAGCTCTCCTCATCCCAGGGGCCCCCTGTGCATAGGGGTGCTGCATACTCCATGCCTTGGAACCCCCAGCTGGGTTCACCAACAATTCATCTTCCATGGTGTCAGCTTTTGAGTTCCATCTCAAATCAAAACAAATCAGAACAAAACAAAAAAACCTAAAGAGAGCTCCACAGCTCAGGCGCCTCACCAGAATTTCACTGAGGACAGAGAAAGCCAACTCACCAAGGGTGAACTTCGTAGTTCCTGTGGCTGCACGCATCTGTGCATGGGGTGGGGGCAATGGATTGTGTGGGGAGAAGAGGGGCTGAAGGACTGGGAGGAGAAACAGATCTAAGCAGACAAGTCTCAGTGTGAAGAAAGATACTTAGAATGGAGTTAGAAAACTGCAAGGGCTCTCAGGCACAGAAGGGTTTCTTAAGATCACACCTGGGTAGGGGCAGACTTAGGACCCCCGATTTCACCAGGTCTCATCCCTCTTCCATTGCTCTTAGCAGCATACAGACTGGGGGCAAGCAAAGTAATCTGACACTGAGAGGACACAGGTGCTCCCTTTAGCATGGGTAGAGCCCCCTACCTTGTCAGCTCCCTTTCCATGCGGGCTTTGCGCCCGTGTCCCACAGTGGCTGGAGGTGGGTGGCACACAGCTGCCCATAAAGGTCAGTCCGCCAGCTGAGGGCTTTTCTGATTAGCCAAGTGTGGCTCTTCCAGGAAGCTTTCTCCTCATCCTCCCACCCCACTTGCCTCTCTCTTTTCTGCCCTCCTCTTGCCACAGTCTGGCATCCCTGGCACTCCCCAGGTGCGAGGACATGTGCCATGCTTCTCACCCTCAGCCTGGCAGCCTCCTGGGCTAAGATGCTTCCTCCGTCAGCAGTTTCCCTACTCCCAACTGTCACCACAAAACCAGGTCTGCTCAGAACCGGTCTCTGTGGCAGAGAAGCAGAGGCATCTGGAAATTACAGATTGAGAAGGCAAGCCCATTGAGATGATCTTGACCAAACCTTTCTGGACTCACGGTGCCTGCTCACAGCCCAGTGTGCCATTCCCCTTGAGCTCTGGCCCTGAGGAAAACATGGGTGCTGTGAAGAGATGGGGCTGGGGGCCATCACAGAGTGGTGGGTCTGATACCTTCTCTCTAGGATGAAGGCAGGAAGGATGGAAACCACAGGAGCCTCCATCTCTGTCTCCCCAGTTCCTTGGCCTCCCCATGCAGAGAGGACCGATCTACTGCTCTCTGAATCACATCCCATCAGGGAAAGCTGCTCTGATGAGAGGCTCTGGGCTTCTCCTTGACCTAACACAGTCCAATAAGTAAAAACCTCAGAAAAAGACTATCTCTAGGACAATGAGACATGACTATTCTTGTTCCGGTTTCCCTGATCAGAAGAACCATTTGAGGAAAAAGGTGAGGGAAGGTGACCAATCTAGAAGGGCCTTTAAAGGAGGAAGGTAGAGATAGTGCTGATCCAGGGTCTAAGGATAGAGGTAGCTGGGAGGCTCTCTGCCATTGGCTTCCAGAGCATTACTCACGATCAGATACAGAGAGAAGCATTGCTAGTTCTTTCCTCAAAATCATTTTCCAAGAAGTTAATATAATAAATTAAAACAATCACTCTCTCCAACTGCACTTCACAGTTCCTGCCGGTTGTCATGGCTGTAAATGTCTAGGGACGAACCAGACTCTGGAAGTAGGTGGAGTGAGGAATGCAGTCCGAGTGCCAGTTTCCTGCGACAGAAGGTAAACCACTCAGCGTGTCATGATTTCCAAGCAGAACTGCAGAGCAAACACAGCCCCATATCGTCTAGACACGAAGCCATCCCCCACGGACTGCTGGCCTGGCCTGGTTCCTTTTCTGCTCTCCTGGCCTTGGAAACTAAGCTGAGCTTTTTTGAGCCTCCAGCAGAAAATCAAAATCTTGATTTCCCTGATGAGAAAGGGCTCAGCTTGGTACCTGGGTGGTTCAGTTGGTTAAGCGGCTGCCTTCTGCTTAGGTCATGATCCCGGAGTCCCGGGATCGAGCTCCACATCAGGCTCCCTGTTTAGCCGGGAGTCTGCTTCTCCCTCTGACTACTCCCTCTTGTGCTCTCTCTCACTCTCTCTCTTTCAAATAAATGAATAAAATCTTAAAAAGAAAAAGAAAAAGGGCTTGCTTTGACCTCATGGCCAGCACCAAAGGCCCCATCACTAACCAGAGTCCAGCTTGGTTCATGAGAAGACAGAAACTTTAAAAAATGTACTTACATGTTTGGTGACAATCTGTGTGTGGAATGGGTGCACTCATTGTGGGGGCTCCTGGACATTGTGTCTCTTGAGTTCCCATGTCCTTTTATCTGACCAGGAGTCCCCTTGTAGCAGGGAGCACAACGATCACCAGCCCGGGGGTGAGCAACCAGAAGGAGTCTGGTGAGTCTGAGCTAAAGGGCCTCTGTTGCCCCTCAGGAGACCTTGTCTTTGGGACCTTCAGGCAGAGATTTTAGGGCTGTAGAGAGCGATGTGGGGCAGGTGACTCAGGCCCTACAGGGCTGCTCGCTTGTGGATCTCCCCATGGGACTAACATTAGCTGCTGGGTTTACTTTCCCTGGAGACATTAGGGAGAGTAGGCTTGGTGGGGTAGCCAGGCCTGCCCTACTTCCCAGCAGATGACTTTGAGCACACTCCTTAGGCTTTCTGAGCCTCAATCTCCCCATCTGTAAAATGGGCTAATAATAATACCACTCTTATAGGGTGACTGGGAATTCAATGGGTTCACATATGAAAAGTACTTCACAGATGCTTGATATTTACTAAGGGCTCAGTTCTTGAGCTTTAAAAAAAAACATTCCAGGTATAAACTTGAAACCTGTAGTTAGATTAATAACTTCATTGAAAGCAACATCCTGCATGAGACCACTGATCAAGGTCACAGTGTGATAAACGAATTCCCCATAAAATGCAACCTACAGAACACAAGAGACAGGGCCTACATTGGTTTCCCATTGCTGCAGTAACAAATAATCCCAGATTTAGTGGCTTAAAACAACACAAATTTATCATTTTACAACTCCAGATTACAAATCACTTTATAAAGCAGCCTTAATGAGGCTGAGATGAAAGGCTGTATTCCTTTTAGAGGCTCTAGGGGAGAATGTATTCCTTGTCTTTTCCAGCTTCTTGAGGCTGCGTGCACCTCCTGGCCTGCAGTCACATTACTTTAACTTCATTTCTTTCTCTGACTGACCTACCAGCTTCCCTCTTATAGGACCCTTAGGACCACATACCAGATAACCCAGGATAATCTCACCAGATAACCTAAAATAATCTTCCCCTCCCAAGACCTTTAACAGAATCATATCAGCAAAGGCTCAGTTTTCCTAGTTCTGGGTTCAGGGATGAGATGTGGACATCTCAGGGAGTTGTTATTCTGCCTACCCCAGGGCAGGACCCCAGATGCTAAATGGATGCACGGAAATACCAGAACGAATGTCAGCTAAGCTGCCACCTTGGAAGTTACAGAGTGGGACAGAACCTTCAGGTAATCCTGTGCCACTAATGTGGTGTTCGGTGTATGTCAAGTCTGTTATTCTGAAGCACATCATCCATGGGGTCCCAGACGGCTACACAAGGAATAGGAAACAAGGAAGGAAGTGCTGCTCCAGGTGTGGGGAGAGCCTGGCATCCCCAGCTGGCTTCTCACCACCAAGGCTGTGGGGTCAGGACAGGGAGGAAAAGAAGGGCTCTTCTTCTGCTTCCGAGCAGATGTCCCTGGGTGCCCTGCCAGCATGAGACTGTCTGGTAAGGGCGCGGCTGGCTGAGGGATAGGCTCAGCCATACCCCAGCGGCCTTTGCCAGAAGTGGAATCTCTAAGCTTTAACGTGGAGCTGGAGAAGTATGAATATCGCAGCCCTCGGGCAGGGCAAGGCTGGCTCCTAGAGGAAGGGGTGTGTCCTCCTGCCAGCTCAACTTGGCTTTGCAGAATGGCCCTGAGCTCATGAATGTGTTGCTGTTCATGAAATCACTTCAAGACTTCTGGAATGGACAGCTACCACCCCTACCTGCTCGCTCCCCTGCTGGCTGTGCCTCTGCCACATGTCTGATGTCTGAGCCCCAGCTATGACTATTACCTCCCTGTGATGTCAACTGCCACCCGACTTGGCTGTGAAGCAGGCCTCCCTCTCATGGGGCTCACACAAAGGAGGCCTGTTGGGAGGCACAAGGCTTCCTGACCACGGACGGTTTCCTGCACCGCGGCTCAAGTTGCTGCACAGAAAGTTTTTACCGTTACCGATCAGAATGGGGCCTGGAATCACAGAGCGGGACGCTGGCTCCCGCCAGGCCCTCTTTGCTTGATTAGCTATCGTATCACTCTGGAGCTCTTTGGGATCTGGAAGAAAAGCCGATGTGAATTTCCAACTAATAAAATTCACTCAAGTCACTAAATAGGGGCCCGCTGGTAACCGCTTCCTGTAATAAAATCCATATGGCAGGCTTGACAAGGAGCACCAAAGGCTCAGGTTCTTTGGAAATGCAGAAAAGCCACTGTCAGAGGACAACCTAGTGTCCTGTGGCCACTCCCCTCCCTTCCTCCATGAAGTTGGGAATCCAGGGCCTCACAGAAGCAGAGAAATAGCTCCAGGCCCTTGGACTCTCTGTGGGACTAGACACTGCAAAGTCTTCCCCCCATGGCCCTGGGCTTGGTGCCACTTGTCTGCTTCCAAATTTAAATTCTCCTTCCAGATCTGGGCCTTAGGGAACCTGTGCTGCCTCCAGCCCTGGGACACTTTGCTTCCTTGTACCCCAACACAAACCTCAGCTCCAGCCTCTTCCCTAGAGTCTTGCTGAGAAAATTCTCACTGCCCAGTGGACCCCATGTAGAGACAATCCTATTTGCTCCAACCACAACTATGCTCCCTGTTTCCCAGTCTGGTATTCACCCCTTCACCCCAATAAATGCACCTTGGGACCCATTTTCAAGAGGGTGATATCAACTCCAGCCCTGCCCCCACTCCCTTCCTGACCACCTGTGGCATTGAATCTCTGGGGGACAGAGGGCAGCTCTCTCACGGGCCTCAGGCCCCGTCCATGAGTGAAGTGCAAGGCTGTTCCATCTCAGCTCTCCGACAATGAGAATGAGTTCCCCTTTCCCTCCCAGAGTCCTCTGGACCCCTTCCAAGTGAGCTCCACCTTCCCGATATTGCATGTGATGTTCCAGGAAGGGACCCTCTTGTCCTGGATCATGAAGTTTTCTATCAACTCATGCTTTCCTAGCCTCATTTCCTCTTTTGGAAGTCACCTAAAGCAATGGCCACATGGACGAGTTGAAGGTGTACACCAAGCCCTTGTGGCTTTGTCAGACCAGCTCAGAGGCCTTGACTAGGCTCTGGGAGCTACCTGGCCCCACTCTACCGCTTTCCCACCCACTGCCCATCTGCCTATTCACTTTCTCTCCCAGGCTTCCCCTGCACTCACTGGTGAGACAGCAGCACTTTCTCAAAGCCAAGCCTGCCCAGAGGGAAGAATAGGTCAATACAGCTGGCGGCTTGTGCCCCCTCCTGGCACATAGGTGGAGAAGGATGTAGGTGCTAAGAGCCAAGAAGCCAAAATGGCTCGTCACCAACAGCGGTGTCAGCCAGAGAAGTGCCAAGGAACGTTAGCAAGCTACTGTTAACAGGTCCCCTGGGTCAGGCAAATGCTTTCACACAAGGCTACCCAAAATGCCTAGCCAATGCCACCCAGGGCCAGCCTGATGTCAGAAGCAGGTCTCATTTCTAGGGAAATTAGGACCAACAAAAATGTGCAATTCTTGAAACCCAGGACTCTGAGATGGAGAAGAGCTGTTTGGTACACATCTTTGGTCACTTTCTGAGAAGCAATTACATGTGGCCTTACTCTATGTTTAATTAAGTAATTAATTAACTTTTTGAGTAGATGATATACACACAGGGGAAAAATCAAGCAGTACTAAAGTCTTTTTTTGTTTGCTTAACTGGGGGCACCAAAGAAGAATGTATGGTGTAGAATTCGCATAATCTCTTTTTGTCCACAGCAGCAAGAATTACTGCTGGGTGTTGATTCCCGGAACCCAGAAGGTGTGTCCTCTTTGCTCACTCAGCCCTCACCTTTGAGGTTGGGCATGGTCAAGTGGGAGCCAGCAGTCACGGGTCCACCCTACACGAGCTCCCAGGGGGCTGCTGGTCTCTCTCCAGCTCTGCCACGATTCCCAATTCCTCTTGATTTGTACCCAGATCCATAATTCCCAAAGACAATCAGGGTCAGAAGTTGGACTATTTATTTTCTACGTCCGTTTTAAGGAAAGGGCATTCTCCCTTCCCTCAGCAGGTTATGGAGTGGGAAGAGATGTCTCTTCAAAACCCATGTCCCAGGCAACACATTTACAAATCCCTAACATGGGAAGGAGTTCAAGACAGTGTCTCAGAGGCTCTTAACCCTCCTGTTCTGTGGACAAGAGGAAGGCCATGCCCTCCCAAGTGGCTCGGGAGGTTTCTCAGGGCACTTTTCCTGTCTGCAGCAGAGAGCCAGCTTTGAAACTGGTTGACTCTCTCGGTGCCCAAACGGAACTAGGTTGCCCAGGAATTCTGTTCAAACATGCACACCACTCTGTTTCCACTGGGCCGCAGGGCCCCTGGGGTCAATGTCACCTCTCCAGATGCTGGCACCAGCAAGGCCTGCAGAGGCACACTGGTCCCCATGCCACAGGCACTGTCGCTTGGGTCTGCATGGCCCAGATGTGCCAGAGCAGCAGGGAGCCCTTACTAAGTAAGCACTTCTATATGCAAGGCCCCTCCTTAACCCTTGAGTCTGCGTCACTGCATTCAGGACTCCTGGCGATCCTGGATCCTGGAAGGAAGTCCTTTCTCATCCCCATCGGGCACACGAGGCTGTAGCTATGAAGCAACCTGCCCAGCTAAGGGACAGAGCCAGCCCTGGAACCCAGGAGGCCGAGCCAAGGCTTTGCTGTCTCCTAACATGCCTATTTCTAGGCACACTGTCTTTTGGGTGTGTTTACCTTATGACTGCAGAGCGGGAGTGGTGTTTAAGTTCGCCAACGGGCTTTCCTTCCTAGAGATACAGGCTGGGGGCACCTCCGCTCACTTGGTACCACTTAGTGAGGAAGAAGAAGCACGGGCACTCACACACATGCAATCCCCCGGATTTCGCACTTCTTATAATCCCACATCAGCTCTGAAAACTGTATCCAAGTCTTGTCAGGAGACTTTAACAATACAAACCCACACTGGGCAGCTTACTGAAAAGGCCACTCCCAAGCACACAGCTCCCTGACACGTCTGCACAGGCACCCTCATGACTCCTGCTGCGGCATAACCTTCCAGAAGGCCAGCCCAGACCCAGGGCACCCCTGGCTGCCCTCCTCCCAGCACGGCCACATGGTCTTGAGTGGCCACAGATACTCACGTGGATTTGCCACAGATTTTCCTCTGGTACCACTGCTTGCAGTTGGTGAAGTACTTCTTGTTGGTGCCGATGAGCTTCTGCACAGCACACACGTTGGGGCTGAGATGGAAGCAGCCGTGTTAGCAAACTGGGCAGCATGTCCCCCCCAACTATGTCGTACCCCACCCCCAGTGTGGGCCCTCCCGGGCCATCAGAATGTTCTAGACATGAAGAAGGTATACAGTCATTTCAGAGTTTTTTTCAGGGGATAGCTCAGGGGTAGACACCATCTCTAGCAATTTCTAGCTCCCCTGCAAGTTTCCTACCATATTAAATACTAAGTGTATCTCACATGCTGACATGGTTTCATGTAAGGATACTTCTTCCGCACAGGTATTTGGTATGCATAGATAAAAGCATCTCAAAATGTTTAGATCATACGCTACAGATGGAGACAACAAGCTAAGGTGTATGTCTGCGAAGCAAAGCAGCTTTGAGAGAAAGCTCCAAGCCTTTCCCTGTACTCCCAACCTCCACCAAGCCAAAATTCCCACAGGCTCTAACCCGGCCTCCCGGGACACGGCCAGCCCCACTGTCATGAGGGGAGGCCAAGGTCTGGACCCGACACCTCCCAGGCAGCACCACACAGACGTACTCTGCGTCCCTAGGCCAGGAGCTTGGCTCTGAACACAACCAAGCTAACTGTGGTCAGGACCTCATTAGGAGATGCTTTCCCACTTGACTCTCCGTCATTCATATTCGGGCCCCATCCCGAGTCCTCTGTCCCCAGAAAGCCTTCCTCCAGGGTCCCAGGCGACCCTCTTCTGTGCACATCTGACCTGGAATATGGCCCTTGTTTGATGCTTGGTACCAAACAAAATCCAACACTGATCAGAGAGGATGTATCTCCCTGCCCTCCAAAGAACAGGGTTCCCTGCCTTATTCTTTCTTTTATGTCCCACATGGAGCCTAGCCCTGGGTCAGGGTGAAGAGAGACTTTGGAAGGACCTTGTTGAAAGTACTGCTCCTGGGACCACCCACTCAGAGGAGTCCATGGGAACTCTGGAGAAGCTGATGGCAATGTCCACAGTTCTGCTGAGAAGCCTTCCTTCCCAGAGCCATAGGGGTTTGTTTTTATGTTTTTTAATCCATGGATTAAAAAGTCATGATCCAGACCACGATCAGGCCATGTGGTGGCAGGATTGTCATTAGGAGCCCGTGGCGAAAGGAGTCAGCTGTGGCTATGTGGTGACATCTGCGGGGGGTTGAGGGGGTGGGGGTCTTCCTGCCTCGGGTCAGGCTCATCGGCCAAAGCACAAGTCAGAGGAAAGCAAAGCAAAGAGCCAGAGGCTTCCAGAAAACCTCTGCGTCCCGAGAAATTCAGGTGTCACTTTTACATCTCAGTTCCTCTGTTACTTTAAAAATGCACTCTGTAACCATCACTTGCTGCCAGAGAGACACGGCTCCTTCAGTGAGAGTGGCACCTGCCATCCCTGGCCTGCTGGCTGTGGGAACACGAGCAGTTCTCAATACTCAGAGTTGGGTTATTGGGTAGGAGGGTGTACTGACACTTTGCTTCTCTGCTCTCTCTCTTCTCCCATGTGGATGTCACCTCTTGTCCAGTTTGTGGCACAGGGGGCACAGGTGAGTGGCCCAAGGAGGCCCATTACATAGCACTGAGTCGGTGTGGGGGGGCAGGATAGGGGAAGTTAAGGGTGGAGAGCAAACCCAGGCCAGCAGGGAGGTAAGCCACGTCCCCTTAGCCCTAGCTGGGTCCCTCCTGAGGATTCTACCGGAAGCCCCCTTGCTCCTCTGTCTGCTGCCTGAGATTCACAGGTTACAGCCGTCCCCACATAACCCCAGAGAGTCCCCACTGGCCACACTCCAGCCTCAGGTACTGTTTACTGCTGTACAATCTCAGAAGCTCTTCTATGTGACCGAGCAGGAAACAATTACTGTCGACGAATTCCCTGCAACTTTCCGTAGGCGGTTGTGAATCTTCCGTGAGTCTCTTGTGGATGTGGTTCCAACATTCCTCTGCAGAATGAGTTTCCACCACTCTGGCCCTTTGAGACAGGAGCGGAGGCTGGGGGCAAGGGGGGTCTCACTCTCACAGCAGGGTGGGAGGGGTGGGCTGTATACACAGGAAATCAAAGCTGAAGTCTATTCGAAATGACCTAGCCATTTCTGGGCCTTCTGCCTTCAGCACCACAGCTCTGCTGTTCAACTTGGATTTGAGAATCAAGTGCTCCAGAAAATCCGGCCCAGTTTGGGAGGCCGGTAGAAATGCGAACACATTTTTATTTCTCTGTCAGTAATTTTGTCCCTCTCTATAGCAACATGGGTGCAGCCAGGAGTCAGGAGACCACGTCACAGTCTCTACTCTCCCAAAAGCTCTCTGCACTGGAACTAAGTCCCTCCCTCCCACTAAGCTACAGTTTCTCCATGTGTAAAATGGAAACACAAACTACAGATCTCCCATGTGGTGGTGAAGAAGCAAGCAAGCAGGATGGGGGGGATAGAGCACTGTGCATGGGTGAGGCACGCTTCCTAGCTGTGTGTCAGGTCTTGGAGAGCACCACATGGCCTTAAAACAGCAGAGATTTTTCTTCCCTTTTCACCACTTCTCACTGCAAATGGAGGGTTGGGGCTTGAACACAGTCATGCATTTTGCACAGGGTGCCACACCCATGTATGTGCAAAGCTGCGCAGTCCCGTGGTACTTTCGGGGGTGCGGTGGTCACAGTAAATGCAACCGTGCCATTTTGTCACAGTTCATCTGCCCACGTGCCCATACTTTACAGTATGGATTTACAATATACAGTATACAGTACAGTATGGGCTTTACAGAGAAGGGGGTACAGGTGTGACTTCTCAAAC
>RCUC01112733.1:0-26956 GCA_003697995.1 Taxidea taxus jeffersonii | reverse complement strand
GGGGGGGGAGGTTCACAAAGGGGAGTGGACGGGTACCTTTTTTAGCTTTTAACGTTTTTCTCCACAGTGTAGAAAAAATCCCATCTGTCCAGTCATTAGTAGCGGTGTCCAGTCTGCCAAACATCTGAGGCGCAGTAATCGCTTTGGGATTCATTCTCATTTCTCTGTGAGGCCTCCCACACTCAGTTAATGCCTTCATCAGGATTGTTATGACAGTTGTCTTCCCAGAACCACTGGGCCCCAGAGTCATCAAACCATGACGGACCAGAGATGTCTCGTACAACTGCGCAGTGAGGCAATCAATTGAAAAATGTAACTAATGAGTCTCTTGCTGATAGTCACAGAAGTAGTGTGCTGAAATTTAAACGGCTTTAAATAGGCTTATATTAAAGCAACTAGTTCACGATTTAAAAGATGAAAAAAATTCAAAAAAAAGAGAAAAAGAAAAAGGGTCTATTTTGCTTTGCTAGATATGGATAGCAAATTAGTGCCACAGTATAAAATAATAAGTGATAAAATTATGATAATGTGGAACTTGAATTCCATTTTGGAAGTAATTAATTTAGGATCTCTCTCTCTCTCTCTCTTTTTGCTTCTCAAACTACTCTTCTTTGTGGTTTGGGGGTTTGTGCATAGGTTTTTCCAAGCACAAGCTTTCTCTGCATTCAATGTGATGATGCCGCCCCCTGGTGGTGGAAAGCAGCAACACAAACCATCACAGTGAGGACCAGCCTGAGATTGAGGATTCCCTCTGCAAGTGATTTGTTCAGGCAGTGCTCCCAGAAGAAACTGGTAAGGGAGTGCGGGAAGCGGGACAGGAGAGAGAAGTCAGGCAGGGTGTGACTGAGAACAAAATCCTGTAGAGGGAAACCTTAACACTGATCCTGTGGGACACTCTGGAATGTTCCACCTGGAAGAAGGGGAGGCTGACTTTCTTACTCCATCATCCAACAGTCTTTAACTAGGAGAGTTTGGTTTGGGGGTGGGTGGGAAATAAACTTCAGGCACCACCTGCTGTTTGTGCTTGCCAACCAAGTGACCCCAGTCATCCTGAAGGGAAGGGTGAATGTGGGCTATTAAAATCACACAGAAGCAGGGAAGGGGCACATAGTTAGGGTAAAAAAGATTCAAGAAGACAAGCTAAGAACTGGAAAATATCTGTTAGAACACCCTTTCTATTGTTTTCTTGAAGAAAATAAGAAGTCAAAAGCTCACAGATGATCAGAGGCAGAATTTAAGTTATTCTCTTAACATTTTAGAGAGAAATGAATTACTGCTGTAACCCATAGTTTAAAAGCAGCAGGGACTCTGTCCACCACATTATATTCAAGAGTAACACTACTGACACCGAGTAACACCATCATATTCTGGTTACCTACCCACTGGGATGACTACAACTTTAGTACTCAATATACTGTATGCATATCACATAGAAATTTTTTGAAAAATTTCCCAGAAATTTAAAAAAAGGGTTTAATGGTTTTCCAGCCCATGGATAATGAAAAATGTCTAAACTGTTCCTCATATCCTTCCCTGTGAAAATTGGACTTACGCTTCTTATAATCAGGCAAGAACAGTAAGTTAAAATAAGAATTGTTAATTTTTTTTAAAGATTTTATTTATTTATTTGACAGAGAGAGATTACAAGTAGACAGAGAGGCAGGCAGAGAGAGAGGAGGAAGCAGGCTCCCTGCTGAGCAGAGAGCCCGATGCGGGGCTCGATCCCAGGACCCTGAGATCATGACCTGAGCTGAAGGCAGAGGCTTTAACTCACTGAGCCACCCAGGCGCCCCAAGAATTGTTAATTTTTTCAAAAGCAGTGTTTAACACTCTTCACAATTTCAGCTCCCTCATTTCAAAACCTGGAAAATACCCCTGAAACATCAGGCCCATAGAGATTTAATCCTGCCTCTCCTCCAACCCTTCTTGACTCTGCTGATAAACAGCAGGGTGTTGTCAAAAGGATGAAACGTGGTGGACAAAAAGACACCAAGAGACACAGGCAAGAGATGCAAATTTTAGGGGAGGTGAACTTGCCCACACACAGACCAGAAGCATGGTATCATTCTCAGATTCCTCGGGCCCCAAGCCCATGAAGACACTCAGCTATGGGAATCCTGCCAGCTGGACACAAGCAGCCAGCAGGTCATTCCATCTCTCCAGCTTTTTACAACCTACAATCCCCTCCCAACTGCCCTTGAGATTCTGGTTACCAATCAACCTTCTCCCCAGGCATAGCTAATCTCAGTAAATTATCGCTTGCTGATTCTGAGGCAGAGGCAGGGTGAATCCCCACTCTCTCTCTTGGATCCACCCATCCTCCTGAGGACTCTGCTTTCGAGGATGTGTTTTAATTTACTTTCAACATCCACATTAAATAAGGTGAATCTCCCGAGTTCTTTTCTTCAACTAGCCCATTTTTGAACAACACATGCTTATCACTACCCTGATAAGAGATTAAAGTGTCTTTACCTGCACAAGTTTGAGATTCCAGGGTGGGTGGTTAATCAAACCTTCTATCTGAACCTGGTTGGCTACGGCAGCCTGCAGCTCCACGTGGGTACTACTGTCCAGCTGTAATCCTGGAAACAGGTCATTGATTAAGCTGAGGAACAGGGGTTCATCTTCGTCAACCTAAGATGGCAGAGAATGAATACATGCTTCTTCAGTCCAAGAGTAATTATGGGCCAGCTGGGAAGCTCATGGCACTTATCACTGGATGCCCAGAAAATCACGGACTACTTCTCCTGACCAGACTTGCATCCTCTAGAACCGACTCCCAAACACCACCACTAAATCCACATTACCTAGACCATGGTAGCCAGAGCCCTTTGGCATTCAACATATTCTACAATCTACTGCTTCAAGGTTTGATCTCATTACTTTACCCTGTGAATGCTGTGCTTCCCACAAGCAGCTGTAGGTGTTAACTTAAAAACCAACCCCACGAAAATAGAATATTAATATTTCATTTAAATTAGGAAAACATCCATAACCCTACCTGCCTGGCTCATCCAACACTGACTGGAAAACTCCATCAGAGCAGTGTCTTGCCTTCCTTGGAAACCATAGTTTTGAGTAAACGGACCCTAATCCTCATTTGCTCTGTCTTTAATACCTACATCACCCCATTCCCAACTGCTGACCCCTTTTGATTTCTCCTTATTGTCTGGGACTTCTCTGATGCTTTCTGGAATTCCTGTCTACCAGTTTCAAGAATACTATTACCAAGGGAGGTGCAGTGAGGTGTATTGGAAGGGGCAGGGGACTTGGCATCAGAAAGTCTCCTGGATTTTTGTTCCAGTTTCTCAACTGACCGTGATTGTGGGTGAGTCTTCCAGACTTGGTTTCCTCATAAGTAAAAAGGCAATAAATACACTAGCCATTTGTGTCTCAGCAAGTGGCTGGGAGGCACAAACACGACAGTACACCCGAGAAAGCTTTGTAATAGTAAGGAACTACATGGAGGTCAGCTGTTAGCTTCGATAACTAGAACGGGAGCTTCCTGAGAACCATGTCTTCCTCAACCTCGTACTCCCAGGGCACAGACACAATATGTAACCCACAAAAGCCCTTGAATAAACACCACGTGAACCTGTCCTTCAGCTAGTTCAAGGAAGCTGGCTATAATCGTGAAAAGCATGAAAGCAGCAAGATAACTATGATATCTTCACAACGAACTTTCAATGAGCTTTTGGAAAAATAGAAGTGGTTTTGATGTCTTGGGAGAGACACAGATAGCTAAAATAGGCTTAGACACATTCTGAGAAAGCAAAAGTTCCCGTGATTCTCTGTGAACCCAAGAAACAGGGATTTTCATGTTTAGAGTTCATGTTCCATCGTGTAATGGTAAAAGGCTAGACTGAAATTTGAAGGCCAGAACCCACCGATGAAGCCTATTTTATTGTTCACAGCTGATAAGAGGATGCATTTCTGCCCATGTTGGGCATACAAGGTCATGGACTTTTTGCCTTCTGGAAACATGGGGGTAGCTTCACCTACCCATTGTCCCTGTGACCATTAATGCTCATAGCTCAACCCAAGCCAACCCCCACATATCAGCTAAGGAGGGAAAAAGCTAGGTGATATATGGAAGGAGAAGGGAATTCAGAGAATACCAGCTTGGAAAGGTTCATGTCTCTCAGTCCTCTCATGACAGTGCTTAGCTCACTGTCTTCTGGTCTGGCTCTTTTTTGAGCTCCAAGTGTCCTCAATACAGATAGAATATTTCTCAACCCAAAGTCGTAATGAACCTAAGATGGGGGGCAAAAAGGTTGTTTCATTTACACATGGGTAGATGTTCTTTTTTCTTTTTTAATGTTATGTTGGTCACCATACAGTAGTACATCATTAGTGTTTGATGTAGTGTTCCATGATTAATTGTTTGCATATAATATCCAGTGCTCCATGCAGTATGTGCCCTTCTTAATACCCATCCCCGCAGCCCCTCCCCTCTGAAACCCTCAGTTTATTTCCCAGAGCCCATATTCTGGTATGTACACAGTGCTGTTCTGAGGGACTGAGCTGCAAAGTTCTATTAGCTCCAGTCTCTCACCTTTCCTTGTTTGCAAAATGACCATTCCATTGGGAAGTTCACACTCTATTATTTTTTTTATATTTTATTTATTTATTTGAGAGAGAGAGAGGGAAAGAGAGAGAGTGTGAGTGCAAGCAGGGGGAAGGGGCAGAGGGAGAAGAAATAGGCTTCCCGCTGAGCAGGGAGCCTGATGCGGGGCTTGATCTCAGGACCCTGGGATCATGACCTGAGCTGGAGGCAGACACTTAACCAATGGAGTCACCCAGGTGCCCCATGGGAAGTTCACACTTTAAATATAATTTGAGAATAATACAGTCTGATACAGTCCATACAGCAAACAGATTTAAATGAGTAACCAACAGGTTACACACTCTGTGATTCCATTTCTGTAACATTCTTGGAATAACAAAATTATAGACATGGAGGAAAGATAGGGGTTGCTAGGGGTTAGGGATCTGGAAGAACGGTAGGTGTAGCTATGAAGGGGTAGCGTGAGGAAACCTTGCAGTGATATGTTGATTGTGGTGGAGGTTACATGAATCTGCACATGTGACATAACTACACAGTACTACACACACACACACACACACACACACACAAAGTGCATGTACAGCCGGCAAGCTCTTAAGAGTGTGAATTGTACTGATGTGGGTTCTCTGGTTTTGTTATTTGTCATTGTACATTGTACAATGTACACTGTACATTTTGTTATTTGTCATTGTATATTGTCATTGTAGTTATAAAATGTTAACACTGGAGTCCTGGGTGGCTTAGTTAGTTAAGCAGCTGCTTTTGGCTCAGGTCAAGATCCCAGGGTCCTGGGATTGAGTCCTGTGTGGAGCTCCCCACTCGGTGGGGAGTTGGCTTCACCCCCCGCCCTTCTCCTCCCACAAATTTCTCTCTCTCTCTCTCTCTCTCTCTCTCATTCAAATAGATAAATGAAATCTTTAAAAAAAAGTCAACATTTCAGGAAGCATGATACACAGGACCTACTGTATATTTCTTTGCAACTTCGTTGAGACTCCATAATAATTTCAAACTTAAAAAAGGTTTAAAAACTACACACATGGATAAATTAATTATAAATATATTTTTAAAAAGAGGGTTTTTTTTTTAACTCACTGATTAACACTTATCAAGGTAAAATTGCAAAGTAAAAAAATCAAGTTCTGCAGCTGGGAAAAAAATAGGTTTACAAAGTTACCTGTTTGGTAAGTTGCTCTTCACAGAGTTTGTAAAGAACATAAAACTTTTGAGCCAAGATAACATTTTCAAGAAAACCACAGCTTGCAAGTTTAACTCGCATAATGATCTGAAAATTAAGATTGTGAGATTTTTTTCAACAACATTAGTGAAAAACAAGTAAAGAACATAAATTACTATGTTTTAAAACCCTAGTGCTTACCTGTCGATCAGGAACCATCATAGCAACAGTTCTAAACTGAATTTTTAAGTTTTCTGGTAGTTCCTGGCGCCCAGCATATCCAGGGTTCTAAAAATTAAAATTGTTTTAAATTATTGATATAATTTTCATTTCATGAATACAAATACATTCAAAATCCTAGTTCATATTCTAAGGTTGTATTGAAAAACATTAGATTCATAATACATCTCTCCTTTCTCAAAAATATGTATTGAACCATCCATATTTTTTAAGGTCATATCACTCCCTGCTACATATTTCCATTTTCATTATACTAACAAAGTGATATATACACACACCACTTTATGTAGAAAAATTAAGCATTTATGTATCCGTTTGTTAATAGAAAAGAAAGATGCATAAATACTAGGATCATTGTGGTCTAAAATAGTTCACTGAAAGAGAGAAAACTCAGGATTTTATACTGATCATTACATAGGTAATTCTTTGTTTTATCTCTTCCATTATTCTCTGCAGTCAGAATGATAAACTTCTCTGGCTGACCATTTAAAAAAAAAAAACCCACAGGGGTGAGGGGAAATAAAGAGGGGAATGACGAGGAAAATAGTAGAAAGGACAAAAGTAGAAGTGGAAAGGGAGATAAGGATTCACAAGTATCAATAGGTTGAGGAGAGGGAAGATCCAAAAGCTCCAAGGGAGAGGTTTGAGGTTCAAAGATTAGTAAGGCAAAGAGAGGTCAGTTATTTTTGGAAACCTTCAGTCCCTGAGCATTTCTTGGGCACTGTCCACTGTCCAGACATCTTGTTCAGTGCTGAGAATACGGAAGTGGCTGGCTGCCTCCCACTGCTCCTTCTTTTCTCTTTTCTCAGTCACAGGACCCCAGTTACACCACCCAGAATAAAAACTACATTTCCCAGCCTGCCTTGCAGCTGGCATGATTTAATTTGACACCATGAGATGCAAAGGGACACACAGTGTCTTTGATGCTTGTTTGAAGGGAGTTGATTCAATTAACTGTCTGCAGCAAGATAGATGCTTTTATAGCACCTTGGGTCATAAGGTAAACTGAAGATGGAAATCATGATGGTGTAGAAACATGGGAGGATCTTAAGAGAATAAATCGTTATGCGTTAAGACACTATTTTTCATGTTTCAGTTATTTATAGCCTAATGCAATATCCAATTGGTATTTCCAATATTATTCTTAATCCATGGAGATTGTTACTCTTCTTTTAAATTATTCTACACCATAGTATCACACAATAAATTCATTCATCCCATTACCTGAGTTGTAACTGATCACTTCTGGATTATTATTATTTACTCTCAACTGTTTTGCTTAGGTTTGGTTACAATAAAGCTTATCAGAAAACTTCCTGATTTTGCTTTCTATAATTTATCTTTGTCCACTGAGACACTTAGAATTTAGATTACATGTTATCTTACAATGTAGAGATTTAACTATATAAAGAACATAAAAACATGTGACATGAGGGAGAGAGAAATCTTTGAGGTTTTCAGCCACTGAGATTTGGGGGTTGTTACTGTAGCCAGCCTGTTGAATACAATACAGAAAATGTTTAGCCCTGCACCTTACACATTACAAGCACTCACTGAACAATTGCTAGTATTTTCATGAACCTATTACTATTTTATCTTCTCCCTGGGCTAGTTTTAGTACTCAAAAAAATCATAGGAAGAGAGAGAATCACTCATGACCTCTGAATAGTCCATCATTTACTAACTAATATATGCTTTCTTTCATTTAAGTCTATAGCAATTAAACCAATCCCATTGTATTTAAAGACCATGTTCTCACCATTGTTAGGAAGATTCCAAATTCTGGATTCAAATCAACACAATCACCATCAGAAAAAATGAACTGTTTTTTTCTCTCTTTTCTTGCTGTCAAAACAATATAAATCTGTTGGGCCGCCACTGATAACACGGGTAATTCAATTCTGTTAAACTCATCAAAACAGCCCCAAGAACCGGATTGTGCAAGACCTGGCAGGAAAAACAGTTGATTTGAAAAGTTTTACTTTGTAATATACCTGCTACCAAGAAGAAGAAGCACTTCTCTAAAATGCTGTCAAATAACTATATATTGAAATACAACTTATATAAAGTGTCAAATCTGGCTGTTTGTAAAGACATATCTAATTCCAGCGACATAGAGAGGTTTAAGTATTTGTACATCATCCTGGAAACAAGGAAATTTGTGCACTGCCAAAATCAAAGTATAGACATGTCATTATGCCCAGGGAAGCCGGGTGATGATAAATGTTGATTCAGCCTGGAAGCCCCACTTCCAGTGGGGATGGGGGCTGAAAGAGCCCTAATGTTTGGGGAAACTGACAAAATGAAACTGACAAAAATGTCTGGGTCAGATCACTCTGTTTCTTTCCTGTTGCAATGAGAGACATGTGGGGTTGCTGGGTGAGACAGAAAATGGTCAAAGGGATATTTATTCCTTATAAACTCGATACAAAGAAAGAAGTATTATGAAGAACATTGCTCCTGTCTTATCTCTAAGGGTGAAAACTTATCTTCAGCTGCATAAAATGGTCTTCTTCCTTTTATGATTGCCCCTCCCCCCCCCCAGCTTTTCTTTTCTTTCTTTTGGGAATTTCCATTATATGGATATTGGAACTTTTGTATTTATCCCTGTGCCCTTGGGCTTTTCTGGCTAACTTCCCATTTCTCTCTGCAAGGTATTTATTCTCTTGGCTAGATCATTTAACTCAAAAGAGGCTTTTAAATCATTAATTTATTTATGATTCCAGTTGTTATTTTTTTCCTAACAGCCTGTTTTCCTTCGATCACTTGTATGTTATGAATTCTTAAATCCCCCTGAAGCTACTGATTTTACTTACTGTTTTCTCCTGTTTCCTCTATTAATCCATTTAGTTATCAGTAGGTCTCTTAGCTGTTTGGAGTGCCTCCCGAATTTCTTCAAATATTTTTTGGGACTTTGTTATCTCTGCATATGTGTGTATTGCCTTATCCCAAATGCCAGTTTTTGTTTGCAAGATGCATGTCTGCCCCTGGTAATTTGGGGGAAAAGAACGGGAGAGGCAAGAGAGCTTCCCCTCTGGGTCTGGAGCTTTGTAATCTGACCTGGTGCTCTGCTTGCCTCTTGAACACAAGCCCCCACCCAAGGTTTATCTTTTTCTTTTTTTAATTTAAAAAAAATTTTTTTTAAATTGTTATGTTGGTCACCATACAGTATAGCATTAGTTTTGGATGTAGTGTTCCACAATTCATTGTTTGCACATAACACCCAGTGCTCCATGCAATCCGAGTCCTCCTTAATACCCATCACCGGGCTCACCCATCCCCCCACCCCCCTCCCCTCTAAAACCTTCAGTTTGTTTCCCAGAGTCCATGCGTCTCTCATGGTTCATCTCCTCCTCTGGTTTCCCCCCTTCATTTTCCCCTTCCTTCTCCTAATGTCCTCCATGCTATTCCTTATGCTCCACAAATAAGTGAAACCATATGATAACTGACTTCCTCCGCTGGACTTATTTCACTCAGCATATCTCCTCCAATCCCATCCATGTTGATGCCAAAGTTGGGTATGCATCCTTTCTGATGGCTGAGTACTATTCCATCGTCTGTATGGACCCCCATCTTTATCTTTGACAGGACTCCCACTTCTGAGAGCTGACTTACAACTTTTATACAGAAGAAAACTACCGGACATAGCCATGCCCTTTTCTTTTGCTCTGTCATCTGTTATCATTTTGGCACTCTGGGATTTACCACATGCTCTAGTCTGCTGCTTTCACCCATCCCCAGCCTTCAAGCTAGGAGTCATGTGGGGATGACTCTGAAGAAGAACCGTTCTCTCTGGTTAAGGAGTGATTCTCAGGGTTCATAAATGGCTTAACAGGCAATTATAAACAACGATTTAGTGAATACCCATGCACCTACCTATACCATATATATATGTATGTATATATATATATATATATATATACATACAATGGAATATTATGTAGCCATCAAAAAACCTGAAATCTTGACATTTGCAATGACATGGATGGAACTAGAGGGTATTATGCTAAGCAAAATAAGTCAATCAGAGAAAGACAATTATCATACGATCTCACTGATATGAGGAGCTTGAGAAACAAGACAGAGTATCATAAGGGAAGGGAGGGAAAAATGAAACAAGACGAAACTGGAGAGGGAGACAAACAATAAGAGACTCTTAATCTCAGGAAACAAACTGAGGGTTGTTGGGAGGGGTAGAGGGGTAGAAGGGATGGAGTAGTTGGTGATGGACATTGGGGAGGGTATGTGCTATGGTGAGCACTGTGTATTGTGTAAGACTGATGAATCACAGACCTGTACCCCTGATGCAGATAATATATTATATGTTAATTAAAAAAAGAAAGAAAGAAAGGGTTGCATGGGTGACTCATGATTTTTATGCAAGGAAGCTCCACTGTACTTCTCCCCTACTATATCTCCTTTCTTCCCTCCCAGAGGGAGGCATTGCTAGTCTGAACTGTGTGACCATACTCTTGCTTTTCTTTGCCTTTTTACTATTTCTGTATACATATCTGAATGATATGTATTTTCAGCTTTATCCAATTTTTGAATTTTAAATAAATTTAGTCATACTACATGTATTTTGTGAGACTAGCTTCCTTCACTCTGAATTATATCTGTAAGTCTTCTCTACATCAACACGCCGTCTTGTAGTTACTCCTTTTTTACTGCCCCATAGCACTGTTATATACAAATCCACATATATACATTATATTTTCCCTTCCTGGATACATAATATATAAATTATATTCTCCCAATTGATGTCCACCCACTAAAGAGGACACTAGAGGTGTTTTCCGTTGTTTGTTGTCTTTTTTTTAAGATTTTATTTATTTATTTGACAGAGAGAAATCACAAGTAGGCAGAGAGGCAGGCAGAGAGAGAGGGGGAAGCAGGCTCCCCGCCAAGCAGAGAGCCCAATGTGGAGCATGATCCCAGTAGTCTGGGATCATGACCTGAGCTGAAGGCAGAGGCTTAACCCACTGAGCCACCCAGACACCACGGTTGTTTGTTGTCTTAAGCAATGCTGCAGAGAACATCTACACACAGACCCCAGTGCACGAGTATCATTTATCTGACTATAGACCAGGAGGTGGGACAGATGAGAATACACATGGTGCTGTTTTTTCCCAAACAACTTTTACACTCCTACCGGGAACTGATGATTGTTTCTGTTATGCTATCCCTTGCCAATGGTCAAAATGTCATGCTTAAATTTTTTCAATCTGGTGTGTACAAAATGGAATCACTTTAGGATTTGTAATTCCTCCATTGCTGGTGACTTGGTTTCTCTTCATTCGTGAAAAGCCTATTCAAGACTTTTTCTCTGTTTTCTTTCATTCATTCATGGGCATTAATCATGTATTTGGGGTCTTAATCCTTTGTAGGTAACATAGGTTGCTAATGCCTTTCCAAATTTCTGGCATGGCTTTTCTTTCTCATTGGTATCCACCAATGAAGAGAAGTTTTTGATTGAGGATAAGCAATTTATCAGTCTTTCCTTTATGGCTTGTGATTTTTGTATTAAGGATATTTTCATTTATTACCTTCTAAAAACTGTATGGTTTTTGCCCACCACATTTAGGTATTTCATCTCCAGAACTGATTTTTATATATGGTGTAGACATCCAATTTTTATGTGTGTAGGGATCCGATTTCTGTTGTTAAATATTAATCATCTCTTGTCCCAGAATGATTTATAGTAAAGTCTATCTCTTCATCACTGATTTACAATACCACCTTTGCCATTTGTCAAATGTCCTTGGCCCATTTTTTGCATTTTCTATTATATCCCACTGGTCCATTTATCAATCCCCACACCAATACCACCATCTCTAAATTCTGTCCTAAATGATATCTTTCATTTCAATGGGATTTAATGCAGGAAGGGAAGCCACATGTGTCATGGGTTTACTATCTTGATCTTATCCCCTCCACCACCGTTTCAGGCAATAATAAATTGATTCTATTTTCACAATCCAATACACATTCAACTCATGGACTAAAATGACAGCAATAGCATCGAACCATATGAAATTGATGACATCCAGCCATTTTTGATGCAGAAAAATGACAATATCATATGTACCAACCTGTACTCATTTTGGTGAGGTGGAATAATATCCCTTTAGGTTAGTGTCAGAAAATAATGTTAAAGAGCAAGAAAAATACATTCGCCAACAATGATTTAACAGTGTTTGACACTTGCCTTTAAAAATCCGTCCCAGCCCTCGGAAATCCATTTGATCTGAGCAGTTAAACACGACCACATATTTCCCCAAACATCTTCCCATGTCTTTCGTAGTTTCTGTTTTGCCAGTGCCTGCAGGTCCTGCTGGAGCACCTCCCATGTTCATTCCCAAAGCCTGCGCTAAGGTGATATAGCATCTGCAAATGGGAATCAGAGAAATCACCAGGAGTGTAGGAGAGCTTATTACTGCCCTAAAGCACAGGCCAAAGTAGAATGTGACTGGAATGGGCCTGTTTATTTGAGAATTCGAGCTGCTCACATAAAAGAGGCTGGAGCACTTGATATTCACTAGAAGTAGTACAGTGAATGCAAACTTTTCTTGCAACAAGTTTTCTAAACTCCTCAATCCTGACTTAAAACCTTCACACCTTCTTTGCAGTGTGTTCAGGATAAATCACAAGTCAGAGAAAAAAATAAGCCATTGTATGCTGGCAGAGGATGAACAACTGGCTCTCCAGGCAATCAATCAATCAATCAATCAATAAATCAATCTGATTTTCATGTTTGCCAACTGCAATGGTATAAATATTTCCACCAGGGCCCACGAAAGGTTACCAATGTGATATCACAAAACTGGGAACAGATGCATACTGTTGACTCTCAAAGGCTGGTACAAGGGCACCTGGGTAGCTCAGCTGGTTAAGCGACTGCCTTTGGCTCTGGCCATGATCCTGGAGTCCCGGGATCGAGCCCTACCTTGGGCTCCTTGCTCAGTGGGGAGTCTGATTCTCCCTCTGACTCTCCCCCATCTCATGCTCTCTCTCTCCCAAAAAAATAAATAAAATCCTTAAATTAAAAAAAAAAAGCTGGTATGAGTCAACTCCAGGATGCCACTGCAAATAAATCATTTTACTATGAAATGTTTCACTCATTGAGGTAAGTAAAAAGAATAATATAATGAATCTTCTTGTATCCCGTGATCCAGCTTAAGTTATGTTTGTTCAGAGACAAGTAAAACTTAGTGAAGCTTCCTGAGATGTGAAGCTTTATATGTAAACTTCAGTGGAAGAGGAAACACATGGACAAGTTTATGCTACAAGAGCACTGGGCACATAGAAGGAGGTTGGATCAATCGAGAGACTAAAGACATAATCTGTGTCATAATTTTACCTGCAGACAACCCTATTTAAAGTAACAGCAGAATTAATCATTCTATGACCCAATTTAAGTCAATTCTACAAACAAGCATCTTCTATGTATAACATATTGAACTGCTTGCCGTGGGATATGTAGAGATGAGAAAGGACCAGTTCTGTCTGATGTCACATGCTGGAAAGATCTGTGAGGAGATCAGCCATTGACTGATTATTCACACCTGGCCAAGAAACTGCACTTTAGGTATCCATTTCTACATTTGGAAAACCAGGAGACTAAATTAGATCATCTCCAAGGTCCCTTCCTTCTTTGCAATTCTAACGAGTTCTTTTTTTGTTGCCAGAGATATTCTTCCATCTTGCAATCTAAAATTCATTACTGTATTACTCACAGTCAATGTTCAAGCTTGCTTTCATTCTTTTATCTTTTTCTGCTTTACAAATTGTAATGCACATGTACATTTAAGTAATAACCTTGGTTATTTCATTGTTAGACTGACTTTGATGAGCTAGCATAGACCTAACACAATAGCAATATGCTTTTGTTAATATTTCAAATGCAATTTGAGACCAATGTTAAGAACATCATTTAATTACAAAATGGAATTAAAAAAACAGAGTGTCTTACCTATCTGTTAAGGGAGTGATGACAAGACGATCAGTGCATCCCAGAAATTCATTCTGGTAAATAAAATCCACATCTGTAATAGACACCACAGTTTGATCCAAATCTTCCTTAAAATAAAATCTACTCTGTTTCAGCCATTCAAAGTCAGTAACTGATCTGATATGCATTTTTACCTTAAAAACATGAAATGCAAAGAGATTACATACTGAATTGCAATAGCATAAAATACAAGCATATGGGCAGTTTTTATCCTCATTTGTGAACTGATTCTCATTTATCTAACATGTATTTATTAAGTCCCTTCTTGGGCCTGACACTGTGCTGGGAGAACACAGACAGGCTTTGCTCCTGCCTTCTGGAGCTGACAAAAGACAAACAGATAAGCAAGTAATTGCAAAAAAGTATGAAAAGAAATTCAGGGTTCATAGAAATATGTAGCAAGAGGACCTAATGTAGTCTAGTGGGCCTGAAAGGGATATTCAAACTAAATCCTGAAAAAACAGTAGGAATTACCCAGGGAAACAAAATTGAAGGAAAAGAATAAGTAAATTTTTATAAAGGGTAAAATATCCTAGGCAAAGACTCAGAAGATCTGGCTGCATGTTCGAGAAAGTGAAAGAAGTTCAGTACAGCTGAGGCATCTTGGGATTCTAGAGAGAGAGAGAGTTGGGGCTTCATAAGACACGGAAGCAGAGCTGAACAGTGTTCTCGTGGCAAAAGGAAAAAGGAAACCACCGAAGGGATCATCAGGGAGATGTGTGATCAATTACGCACACACACCTTCCTACACCAGGCTGTGGCCAAACCCACCAATCTGCCAAGTCATCAGTGTACACCTAATGAGCAAGAGGTCCTGGGCTGCCACAGCCATGCATAAAAGAAAAACCAGGGAAGCACACTTAGGAACAATATCCCACCAAAACCACATTCTCAGGTACTTCGTGATTTTCCATGGGGAACCTTGGAGAAAATTTGGTCCTGCCCACTTAGGTGCATCAACACGGGCAAGTGGCAAAGGATGCCCCTTCGCGTCTCTTAAACCCAGTCTCACTTCCAGGTCATTCAGCTGACCTCTGGCAATCCTGCTGTGTTCCGGTCTCCACCTAATCAAGTCTCCATGGGATGAACAGTCTTGCTTTTTGTCATCATCGTTTGTTACAATCTTGCTTCCCCCTGTGCTTAGGAATTCTGGCTTCTCGGCTAAATCACAGTTTGTATTCATCACTTTAAAGAACAACTCTTCAGGTGACACGATCCAGTGTCTCCCCCGGGGACTCCTTCCCCCACACGGGACCTGCAGCCATGGAGATGCTGTCAACGAGCTCCTTTCAACAATCCATTAAGATGGTGAGGAGGAGACGGAAGTTGAAGAAAAAATAATAGCTAATACTGACTGAGTTCTTACCTTGTATCAGGCTGTTCTAAGCATTGCACATGGAAAAATAAAATGCAAATATGCCAGCCATGAGATTTCATCTTAGTTGGGATGCAGAGAGACCATGAGTTCAATCGTAATTAAGACAAAAAGAATACAGTTATGTGGTTTTAATTGTATATGGGGTTTCCTTTTTAAAAATCCATTCTGGATGTAAAGCAAGGCTTTGTCCAGCACTTTGATTTAAAAGAAATGTCTTCCATGGTATTTTAGCTTTAAGAGTCAGCAAGAGGGGGTGCCTGGGTGGCTCAGTCAGTTGAGCATTTGCCTCAGGCTCAGGTCATGATCTCAGGGTCCTGCAATCGAGCCCCATATTGGGCTCCTTGCTCAGCGGGGAGTTGTTTCTCCCTCTCCCTCTCCCTCTGCCTGCTGCTCTGCCTGCTTGTACTCTCTTTCTCTGTGTCAAATAAATCAATAAAATCTTAAAAAAAAAAAAAAGTAAATAAGAGAGGTTAGCCGCATGCTCTTCACAGTTACAGTAATGGATTTCACAGGAGTTTCTTGAGGTGGACTTCAAAAAAAGCCAACAAATGACAGTAACTACAATTTACTGAAAGCAACTCTGTAGATGGCCAAAGAACTATGGTCTGAGTATGCAGCTCTTGGATGACTGGCTCGATCAGAGGATCCAGAGATAAATCCTAGATCAGTATTTCCTCAATGTTAACATGCATTTATGAATCACCTGGGAATACTGAAATGCAGATTCTCATTCAGTGGGGGATGGGGTGGAGGAAAGGACTGGAGATTCTGCTTTTCTAACCAGCTCCCCAGAGATGCTAATGCAACTGGTTGGCATATAATAATATTTTGAGAAGTGAGGCTCTAGATTCCAAGAGAATAAATGGACTGTATTGTCCTTCAACCTTCCATAAATATGAACTTATCTGATAGAACTCCTTTTCTTAAAGATTTTATTTATTCATTAGAGAGAGAGAGAGAGAAAGAAAGAACAAGCAGAGGGCGAGGGGGAAGCAGTCTCCTCACTGAGCAGGGAGCCCAATGTGGGGCTCCATCCCAGGACCCCAGGATCATGACCTGAGCCAAAGGCAGATGCTTAACCAACTGAGCCACCCAGGTGCCCTGATCAGAACCTTTGATACAAGTTTGAAACCAGTATTCTCTGATCAATTATATTCTCTAAAAAAAGAGCCCCAAGGTGCATGAATTACATGTCTCTGGTGAAGAAAAGAGATGTCTTGGGGCGCCTGGGTGTCTCAGTGGGTTAAGCCTCTGCCTTCGGCTCAGGTCACGATCCCAGTGTTCTGGGATCGAGCCCCGCATCAGGCTCTTTGCTCAGCGGGGAGCCTGCTTCCTCCTCTCTCTCTCTGCCTGCCTCTCTGCCTACTTATGATCTCTGTCAAATAAATAAGTAAAATCTTTAAAAAAAAGAGAGAGAGATGCCTTTAAGATGAATCAAATCAAATCAAATCAAGCAATGGTAGTTAAAGACAAAGATAGTCAAATGGGTGTTTATCAAAGCCTCCTGAGCTCCTATATTGATAACCACTTCTTTAGGAGAACTTTGGCTCAAGAACGCTGTTTAGAGCCCTATTTCTAAAGGGAGTTCAAATACTCCCCTCCTATTCTCACCCTACAGAACCTTGTCCAAATCCAGTCCATGCTTCCCTGCTGGACACTATCAACTGGACAAATGTCCACGAGACTTCTCTGAAGCTTGATTCTATTTGATCAAGACTTCTTTCTCAATGGAGCAAATCACTCATGACCAATCTCACCTAGACTGTGTCATACCTCCGGTGATTTGGTATAATGGAACAAGTAGTTAGTTCACATCTCATCAGTCGGTTCCATATTTTCAGAATGACATATGTGAATGTACATATATGGTTGTTTAAACCACCAAATGGAGAGAGTTGTAGACATGGTATATATGGAGACAGTTTTGGAAAAGGACCAAGTAGATGGAAGGTTCATATACATTAGGGCATTTATATAATATCTAATTGCTCATTATTAGGAGCACTAAATTTTTAATCAGTACACTAAATTAGTTTAAGAAAAAAAAGATACTTTACCAAGTCATCAAAAATATCTCTCTGATGCACATGGATGGTAATCAGAGTTTCAAATTTCACTCTATCAAACTTGCTTAGGTCATGTGTTGTCTGGCCAATTAGAGTATTTAGAATATCCAAAAATTTCTGATTAGTCACATGCATGATTTTCCTGTCATCTTTTGCATTATTTAAAGCCTCTTCTGAATCATGTGTCCACAACATCTGAATTCCCAGAAGCCCCACCTATGCATTCAGAAGAAAAATAATAAGTAAATTTGCCAACTATTTAAAGCACATCTGCAATAAAATTTGGTGGTCACTCATCCAATATGAAGGGAAGCAAGGTTTGACCCACTTTAAACTCAAAAAAGACATGTATTTCTCCACTCCCAAAAGGGAAAAAATAAACATTTGAAGTTCTAACTGCTAATATCTAATGATTTCAATGCAGAGAGATAAATAGTAATGAAAACAATGGCTATCATTTATGGAGCTGTATTTTATGAAGGATGCTTAACAAATTTGTCTATAGAGGGTATGAGACTACCAAATAGCTCCATATGATGATTTTTCTTCACCAACAAAAGCAAATGGAATTACTAGACTCATTGTTGTGTATTCTTCTGCAGGAAGTTTTCCCAAAGTTGTCTTTGCAACTTCAAGAAACAGTACGTTTTCTCCTTTCTTAATCTCCCACTCCCTCTATCATCCGTATCTTTTCCTACATCTACTTCTCTCTATATATATTTATCTGAAGGAGAGAGAGAGAGAGACAGAAAATGAGAAGGGGAAGAAGCTAGTCCTTTTTCTCCTGATGATGGCATAGGGAAGTTGTGACTGTCACCTTGCCTACAATTTCTACCATGGGAAAGGAATAAAATTGTTGGAACAAGGCCCACCCTCACCTTGCTGCGCCAGCTGTCCCTTTAAGAACTTTTGTTCATCCGCAGAGTTGAGCAACAGATACGAGATCATTTGGACCAAAGGCAACCTCACATTTGGTGGAGGGCTGAGGGCAGAGTGAGTGGCATAGGGATACTGCTGAGCAAGGTATTTAATGTGGCTAAGGCACGAATATAACCTTTCCTTATCCCTGCCTCCTCAAGACAGCAAAATGTTTTGTGCTAGAGCAGTGGCTAATCCTGCGGTCTGCAGGTAAGACAAATGAAGGCAACCGACTGAGGTGAGAGCAAACCGAAGTGGAGGAAACCTCCCACGTCAGGAAGCTCCCAGTAGCAAGCCAATTCTGACTCTGAAAGCAGCAGAAGATGGCACAAGAGAGGAAAAACAAAACAACAAATAAACCAAAAACCAAACAACAAACAAAAACAAAAACCAAAAAAAACAAAACAAAAATACCCAGCAGTGTAAGCCGCTCTGATTTAGAGACACAGACCCACAATCTCTGAGAAATCACTGCTTCGTGGTAAAGTCTGAAAACTAATTTTTAAAACCCTGACTGGCTCAAAGCATGCAACGCTTGATCTCAGGATTGTGTAGTCCAAGCCTCAGGTTGGGTATGGGTGGCTCAGTTGGTTAAGCAGCTGCCTTCAGCTCGGGTCATGATCCCAGCGTCCTGGAATCGAGTCCCATATCGGGCTCCTTGCTCGGCAGGGAGCCTGCTTCTCCCTCTGCCTCTGCCTCTGCTCGCTCGCTCTCTCTCCCTCTCTCTCTGACAAATAAATAAATAAATAAATAATCTTAAAAAAAAAATAAAGCGACTATCCTCAGTCACCAAGAAAAGTTTAAATTGTATTTTTTAACTCAGTTTAAGAAGGCAGGACACTTAAGGGTGAAAACTGGAGGACGTCTCATTAAAATGAAAGCAAAATAAGAATGCTCATTCTCCTCGATGTTACTCGCTACCTGTAATAAACATGGGGAAAAGGCTAGAAGGGAATACACTAAAATATTAAGTCATCATTTCCAGATGGTTGAAATAAGTAACATATATTGAATGAACACACATATGTATAGAATAGATATTGGATGAATATATTACTCCTTAAGGCAATTTTTCCAAATAACTGAAGATCGCCCACTAAAATTGTTTAAAATTTCATCTCCTCGTTTGTGTTGTATACACATTACGGAAAATCCTGATGGCTGATCAACTTTCCTGCTCTATCCCACTCAACTTCATGCCTTCTCTAAACTTGCTTTCAGTTCTCCACACAATGCTAACTGTTCTGTCTACACTAGACTGATCATCTCCTTCAGAATACACCGGCAATCAAGATTTTCTGGGAGAGGGAAGATATGCTGATTTGGTCTAAGGAGCTATTTTTCTTACCTTATCAAATATTTTATAAAGCTTCATCACAAAGGTAATAAAGCTGAGAAGGATATTAAGGTTTGCCAAGGAGATTACACAATACAAAAATATTAAATACAATATCAGAATATTCTCTTTAATAAAGCTTGATTCTATATCAGTAAATTGTGTCATTTGAAGAAGTAATTTCCTATCATTTCAGCTGTCTCCGCTGTGTGTGCATTAAGTCATGATTTAGAGGCAGGTTGGGAGAAGCAGACAAGAAATGTAGTTTGGGTCAAAACTGCCTGTATTTTCCTCAGATATCTCTTGCCTTCTCTCCCACGCTATCTCTGACCCAGATCACAAAGCATCATTCTTCATTTATTCTGGCTGGAATTTGAAAATTTTAATGAACTCTTGGCTCTTCTTTTCCTGCACCTAGTTTTAATAATACTTGGCGTAACATGAGATGTTTCTGAGAGCCTTAGAATATGAGAGCTGTTTAAGAGAACACCTGGTCTAATCCCAGGCTCTTCAAAGTCCTGTCCTGTTAGGAAGTTAGCTGCATGAAGAGGCCTCCTTTAACAGATTATGCCAGCTTTTAATCCCTCAAGGGGAAAATATACAAAAGCCAAGATAGAGTTTGTTTCAGGAAAATATATGCTCATTCCTTTTGTTTATGTCTATATTCCTAACAATATCTTTATTTACACATATCCATACATAGATATATGGAAAATATACCATCTAATCCATACATAGACAGATATCTTTCATAAAATGATAGGTGTGTTTTATATGTAAGATGAAATTTTCCATTAGTGAGTTTAGTCTTAGTGTTTTCTTTAATGATGGGAGAAGAGTGGCAAATCCTCTTCCTGGGAATGGGACAGGTAGCCTAGAACCATGTAGGCGGACAAGTAGGCAGATGGCTGCTGAGGGTGGGAAGGCCTCCCTAGCTAGTTCAGAGCTACAAAGCTGCCACACCATCAAGGCCAACTGCTTCCTGAGTATATTTCCCCCATATTTCCATTATTTAAACATATATTCTCACCTGTGCTGGGAAGTGGTGGAGGAAAGGTAAGAGTTGAAATCCCGAGTCACTGATTTGGTAGAATGCAGATCTAATGATATTATGTAGGGATGACATCTGCATTTTTAACAAATCCATAAGCCAAATCTCTACAGGACCTTTGGCCATAACAGGACTGTCCAACTAAAAAATATATTACAGATAGATTACAAATTGATAATAATTTCCTATTTTTACAAATGTCACACTTCACTTGATAAATCACAGTACCTCAATGCAAAGCAAATAATTTTACACAGTATATTTAAAACATGAGAGAAATCAACTAATGCTATAGGTGGAAGGAAATAGAAAGCCAGGGTAACCAAGCCAAGGTGACAGGATTAGAACCCAAGTTCACCCTCCTCCCTAACTCTGTTGTTCAAAAGAGAATTGCGTTGTCCTCAACCTAAATTTTGAAATAAATCCAAATAACAGAATTTTAACCTAGTTAAATTACAATAATTTTTTCTCCTTCTCTTGATATGACGGCCAGGATACGATCGTAGTCTTTTGCATGAAATGTCACCTCGTTTATGTTGTCAGATACTGCAGGGAGATGTGGCTGTAAGAAGCACAAGACGGCAAAGGCATCATACATCGGGCTAAACACAAAAGCCACCGAGACATTTTAAAAGCCTTTACATGTATTGACTTTGTAAGAGACAAAGAACACATTTCATTGCGTCAACAAATAAACAAAACACTGCTTTGATCCCCAACTGACTCAGAGGCCCACTTTTAAGATCTAGCCCCACAGCCTGTTTCCTGCAAATGCCCTTGTTCCACAATGGAGGCTGGACTAAGACTGTTGCCCTCCTCCACATGGAGACTGAACCCCGAGGTCCTTACCTATGTCCCTCCCAGACACAGCTCTGTCCTGTTTCTCTCCTGGTTCTCTCTGTCTGACACAGCTTTGACCTCCCTCCTCTCTTTTTTCTTCCCCACAGGTCCCCAGAAACCAGCAAGGAAGATATTAGTAGTGGCTTCCCAGATTGCCAAACCAGACAGAGCCCTGAGATGGGGTATTTCGGTGCCTCCCACGCCTCGTTCTGCTTTCTGAAAGTATTGCCCTTGGAAATGTCTAAAAACACTTGAGAAGCTCTTGGATTTCAACAAATCCAAACCACAATCCCCATTTGATCTAAGAATATTTAGACTAAAATACTCAAAATAATGAATACATTTAGTAAGCACATATTGTGTTCTAAATACTTTCCAGTGCATGATCTCACATAATCCTTATGATAATCCTATGAGGTGGGAACCATTAACATTCCTATTTCACAGATGAGGAAACTGAGGCACAGGAAAATTAAGAAGCTGGCTAAGGTCACTCAATTGTTGAGTTGCATAATCATCAGTGACTCTTGCCTTAGGTTGATGAGCTCAGAAAACACAGAAAATAGGACATTTTACCCTCAACATAATTTTTTTAAAGATTTTACTTATTCATTTGACAGACAGAGATCACAAGTAGGCAGAGAAGCAGGCAGAGAGACAGAGAAGCAGGTTCCCCACTAAGCAGAGAGCCCGACGTGGGACTCGATCCCAGGACCCTGGGATCATGACCCGAACCAAAGGCAGAGGCTTTAACCCACTGAGCCACGCATAAACATAATTTTTAATACTCTCCTGCCTGTGCTATTAAGCTGCTAACTCCATTTTTATTACTAATTATTTATGCTGTGTAAAAAAGCAATTTAGGTAACAGATTTTAAGATTATACCTGTATGGTGTGGGAATCACTGGCTTGTCCAAGAATTTCCAGGAGAACTGGATCAGATACAAAGAAGAATCTTGGAAACAGTAATCTCTTCTTCTCCAAATACCTTTAAATGAAGTCATATTACCAAATAACATTTTCTGAATTATTAATTTTGGGTTTTTTTTTTAAAAGATTTTATTTATTTATTTGACAGACAGAAATCGCAAGTAGGCAGAGAGGCAAGCAGAGAGAGAGGAGGAAGCAGGCTTCCTGCCGAGCAGAGAGCTGGATGTGGGGCTCGATCCCAGGATCCTGGGATCATGACCTGAGCCGAAGGCAGAGGCTTTAACCCACTGAGCCACCCAGGCGCCCCAATTTTGGGGGTTTTATAGCCCAGACACAATCCCTAACATCTTCAGTAAGATAATAGCAAATACCTACAGTCAGTTTCCATTTGCCTCTGAAATGTTTGATTAGAACCAAAGTCTGTGCTAGGTCATGGGTGGCACTTGGGAAAGCAAGTAAAATAAGAAAGGGATTCAGAGCGAACCTGCTCCATCACCTATGGTTCTTCTTTCTCAAGAGCCCTCCTGTGGAGAACAAGGGCAAAAGGAAATGTAGATAAAATTAAATTTCCTTATAACTTGCAGCCCACTGACAAATACTTGAGACAGGTAGAGTATAACATTCCTGCAGGAGCTTCCAATATCTTACTGTTAAAAAGAAACAAAAACAAGACAGCATGGTACTGGCATAAAAGCAGACACATAGATCAGTGGAACAGAGTAGACAGCCCAGATATGGACCCTCAACTCTATGATCAAATAATCTTCGACAAAGCAGGAAAAAATATACAGTGGAAAAAAGACAGTCTCTTCAATAAATGGTGCTGGGAAAATTGGACAGCTATGTGTAGAAGAGTGAAATTTGACCATTCTCTTACACCATACCCAGAGATAAACTCAAAATGGATAAAAGACCTCAACATGAGGCAGGAATCCATCAGAATCCTAGAGGAGAACATAGGCAGTAACCTCTTCAACATCGGCCACAGCAACTTCTTTCAAGATATGTCTCCAAAGGCAAAGGAAACAAAAGCAAAAATGAATTTTTGGGACTTCGTCAAGATCAAAAGCTTCTGCACAGCAAAGGAAACAGTCAACAAAACAAAGAGGCAACCCACAGAATGGGAGAAGATATTTGCAAATGACAATACAGACAAAGGGCTGATATCCAGGATCTATAAAGAACTCCTCAAACTCAACACACACAAAACAGATAATCATGTCAAAAAATGGGCAGAAGACATGAACAGACACTTCTCCAATGAAGACACACAACTGGCTAACAGACACATGAAAATATGTTCATCATCACTAGCCATCAGGGAGATTCAAATGAAAACCACATTGAAATACCACCTTACACCAGTTAGAATGGCCAAAATTAGCAAGACAGTAAACAACGTGTGTTGGAGAGGATGTGGAGAAAGAAAGAGGAACTCTCTTACACTGTTGGTGGGAATGTAAATTGGTGCAGCCACTTTGGAAAACAGTGTGGAGATTTCTTAAGAAATTAAAAATAGGGGCGCCTGGGTGGCTCAGTGGGTTAAAGCCTCTGCCTTTGGCTCAGGTCATGATCCCAGGGTCCTGGGATCAAGCCCTGCATCAAGCTCTCTGCTCAGCAGGAAGCCGGCTTCCTCCTCTCTCTCTCTGCCTGCCTCTCTGCCCACTTGTGATCTCTGTCTGTCAAATTAACAAATAAAATCTTAAAAAAAAAAGAAATTAAAAATAGAGCTTCCCTATGACCCTGCAATAGCACTACTGGGTATTTACCCCAAAGATACAGATCTAGTGAAAAGAAGGGCCATCTGTACCCCAATGTTCATAGCAGCAATGGCCACAGTCGCCAAACTGTGGGAAGAACCAAGATGCCCTTCAATGGATGAATGGATAAGGATGATGTGGTCCATATATACTATGGAGTATTATGCCTCCATCAGAAAGGATGAATACCCAACTTTTGAATCAACATGGACGGGACTGGAAGAGATTACGCTGAGTGAAATAAGTCAAGCAGAGAGAGTCAATTATCATATGATTTTGCTTATTTGTGGAGCATAAGGAATAACACAGAGGACATGGGGAGATGGAGAGAAGGGAGTTGGGGGAAATTGGAGGGGGAGACAAACCATGAGAGATTTGGACTCTGAAAAAAAATCTGAGGGTTTTGGAAGGGCAGGGGGCAGGAGGTTGGGTGAGCCTGGTGGTGGGTAATAAGGAGGGCACATATTGCATGGAACACTGGGTGTGGTGCATAAACAATGAATTCTGGAACAGTAAAAAGAAATTTTAAAAATAAATAAAAAATAAACAAAAACAGAAACCTTAGTCAGGATTCTGTAAGTCTTCTTCAGCATATGAAAATGTTTTTGGGGGCGCCTGGGTGCCTCAGTGGGTTAAAGCCTCTGCCTTCAGCTCAGGTCATGATCTCAGGGTCCTGGGATCGAGCCTTGGGCTCTCTGCTTGGCAGGGAGCCTGCTTCCTCCTCTCTGTCTGCCTGCCTCTCTGCCTACTGTGCTCTCTCTCTGTCAAATAAATAAATAAAATCTTAAAAAAAAAAGAAAAGAAAATCTTTTTGGAAACTTCCTTTGTCTTTAACCACCCTGCAACTCCAAAGTATGTAATGAACTGCTCCTCACAATTCGAGTGCAGCTCTTTCTTCCCATGGGTCCTGTCCCCCGTGTTTTAATAAAGCCACCTTTTTGTACCAAAAATGTCTCAAGAATTCTTTCTTGGTCATTCATTCATGATCTCCCAATTAAAGTCACATCACCATGATCTTCCTAGGGATATTGTGAACTTCATGGCTTAAACCCAGGATGAACACATAATTATCTCCAAACCAGGATACTGGGGAAGCACTGGGGGACCCACTAGCCATGAAGTTGGGGCAGAGGCATAAACTGGACAAACTAGGATATCCCATAACTCTATTTCAAACAGAATTTGAGAATGAACTGCCTTTTAAGAAAACTATCCATGAATTTGTCTGGCTAATTGCTCGCTTAGTGTGCATCTCTACTCCATGCCTGCAGTGAGCTGAATGGTAGTCCCCCAGAAGACATGCCTTCATCCTTTTCCCTGGAAGCAGTGCATGTGGCCTTATTTGGAAAAAGGGTCACTATAGATGCATTGAATTTAAGGATCTTGAGAAGAGAGAATCCTGGATGATCCAGATGAGCCCTAAATCCCATCATAAGAGTCCTCATAAGACACACAGGAAGAAGAGTAGAAGGACATGCAAAGACACTTATATCTGAGTTATGCAGCCACAGGCCGAGGAGAGAAAGGGAAGATTCCTTGGAGAGAAAGGGAAGATTCTCTGTCAGCAGCTTCAGAAGGTACTGACACCTTGATTTCAGATTTCTTATCTCCCAAAATGTGAGCAAATAAATGTCTGTTGTTTTAAGCCACCCATTTGGTGGGAATTTCTTACAGCAGCCATATAAACTATTACTATGCCTTAACTCCCAACCACCAAAGCTATGGGGTCTTTTTTACAGGAAAATTAAATTCATGCTAAATTCCTAGAGCCTCTTCAGCCATCCCTATCAAACCAGAAATGCCATCAATATTATTTACTTATTTGGGAGAAAACACCATCACATATAAAATGAGGGGAAACTTACAACTTCCACTCTTACCCTGTGAGTGACTTCTGACATACTTCCAACTGTTCGTGCAAATGAGGTAAAAGTTGCCCCATGGTTTCATCTCCAACACAGCAACTGATCACATTAGGGTTCTCATGAGCTCGCTGCATTATCTTCATCCAAGACTTGTCAATATTCTGAAACCGCTTTGCTTCCTAAAACAAACTCCTAGTCAGTAAAAATTAACACTTGAATAAAGCAAAATCTTCATTCTGGAATTTTCTAGAGTTCCTCAGACCGGCTTCTATTAGTTCTCAGTCTACATAATTTAAAGGAGCAATTTTTTTTCATCTGCATTAATTCTGGACAACAAAAACCCAGTCATAAAACTGCCTATTGAAATACTGCTTTGTCACAATGGGGCTTATCGCTTATTTGTTTTCTTACATTTAATATATTTTTCAAAATGCCACACAATTAATTTGCAGAGCTATCAACTTAAAGCTCAAATCTAGTCTTTCAGCACCCCAGGTGTTTGGTTTGATGAGCAAACTGAAGAAGCATGAAAATAATCTGATCTCAAGATCCTTTGAATTATTACAGCTCAAAAATACCCCAGGAAAAAGAAAAAAAAAAAAGTAAAACCCCAGAACAAAGCTTCATTTACCTTCTCGCAAATGAAATTTCTCTCTTTACTATGGATGATATTAAGCTTTGCATTCAATTGCAAAAATGCCTCAAGAAATGGCATAAATGTGAATCTTAAAATTTTTAAGGGTATTTTTTTAAACAATACAACTTTCTGATTGAAAAAGAAAAGAATTATTTTTAAAAATGTGTTGTTACAAAGGGAAA
>ML098130.1:18948-29767 GCA_003697995.1 Taxidea taxus jeffersonii | reverse complement strand
TTTAGTTACTGTGTGTTGTGGTGTGGAAATCCTGGGGTTGATTTTGTTGGAGGATCTCTCTACCTCCTGGATCTGGATTTCTTCCCCCTGGCCCAAGATTTGGGGAAATTTCAGCTATTATTTCTTCAAATAAATTTTATGCCCCCTTTCCTCTTTTCTCCTTCTGGGATCCCTATAATGTGAATGTTATTATACTTGATGGTGTTGCCAAACTTCCTAAGTCTGTTTTCACCTATTCTTTTTCTCTATCCTGTTCAGCTTGATTGCTTTCCATTAGTCCATCCTCTAGGTCCCTGATCCATTCTTCTGCTTCCTCTAGTATATAATTTATTCCCTCTAGTGTATTTCCAGTCTAGTTATTGAGTTCTTCATCTCTGATTCTCTGATTTCTTTCTCTGATTCTTTCTGTTTTCTGTCTCCTTGTTAGGACATTCGAAACCACAAAACCACTGATAACCCCTAGCAACATTTGCACAGGTCTGCTTGCACAAGTCTGCGGGGAGGAGGACTGGGGTGAGGATGTGTCCACAGAACATGGAGGCAGGGCACACTGTTAGCAAGTTAGGTAGGGATTGTTGTGGCCTTGCTGTTTCCCATGGGTGTGTAGGCTGGAGGGCAGGGGGAGGCTCCTTTGTTCCTGAAGAAGTGTCTCTGTCTCTCCAGCACCAGCTCTGGGATTAGTAAACAGGTCCCCTCCCACAGACCACAGGCAATGTGCAACCTGTGGCTTCTCTACTTTATGTCCACAAGCTGGTTTGTTGTGCTGTCTCTTTAAGGGCAAGGACTCGGCCTCCTCTCTCCTCCCAGATCTCCCAGAGCCTGTTGATTTTTTAAAGTTCTAGTTTTCAAGCCCTGCAGATTATAAGAACTCCTGAAATTTGACCCCTCCAGTTTTCAAAGCCAAATGATATGGGGTTTTGTCTTTCCCATGCAGGCTTCCTAGTCTAAGAGTCTGTTTCTCTTCCCTCCATGCACCTGTGGCATCTCATGGACAGTCCTGTGGTCCATTTACCTCCCAACTGTGTGTCTGCCCTTCCTACCCTCTTTGATGTGGTCTCTTCTCTACCTTTACTGTGGAGAGTCTGTTCTGTCCTTCTTTGTTTCATTCTCTGGGTTATTTACCCTGATATGGCTGTTGCCTATGAGGCAAGCTTATGGTCCCCCTACTCTGCCATCTTCTCCAGAAGTCTGGCCTTCATTTCTCAATGTGGTTATTAAATTAACCCTGTGGTTATGCCTGCTTCCCAGGATTATTTCCTATTCAACCTGCTCCTGCCAAGAAATCCATTTCCTTCCAACTTGTGAACCTGAAAATGTTGTAGTTAGCATTTTGTTTGCTCTTATAAGTCTAACTGCTTCTTAATGTTCCCACTTGTTACTAAACCAGTGTTGTGTTTTTATCCCTCAGTACAAAACTACATCCTGCTGTTGCATGTAGCAAGATAAATTCACAGATTTGCCAACCTGCCCTGACTCAGAGAAGTTAGATGCCCCCGTGAGCTTCCCTTTTGTTTCAGGATTTGAAAATTGGATAAGCTCAAGTCTTTGGCTTTAACAATTTCATGTGAGAAGTTCAAGACCTATTATCAGTGCTCTGAATGCTTCCTTCCTGATATCAGGAAAGTGAGGTCCAGCTTTAGGTGAATCTCAAATTTGCCAGATGATGGGATATTGTATCAATAGCTAATTATTGTTAAGGTAACAATGGCAACGATGCCTATGATGCAGGGACTATTCTTATCTTCATTTTACATGTAGGGAAACTGAGGCACAGGTTGACTTGTGTTTACCAAATGTGAGAAATAAACACAGAACACAGACTTATTTTTTTAAATGGCTCTATAGTTTTATCCTTGTCCTCTGCCTAAGGGGATTGAGTTTCTATTCAGGAAGAGCAGCATAAAATTTTCAGAAAGTTAATTTAAATACAACCAGCATACACAGCTAGAGCAAAACCTGTAAGGGGGCAGAATTACCCACAGAGTGTGTGGGCCTGGGGATCCTGTCTACATAAGCAATTTGGGACTTCCTCAAGTCGATGTTTCAGCACCATTCTGGCGACCCAATACTACATGATCCCACAAAAAAATTAAACTCTTTACCACAAAGCTCTTCTGGAAACCAGGTTGGACGCCCCCCTCCCCCCAGGTGGGTGGATGCTAGAACTCTTGGGGCATCTGGTTGACCCTGTGCCCCAAGTGGGAAGAGGAATCAGCTGGTCTCAGCCACCAGAGGGGAACCACGGGTTCCAATAGCCAGAACCCATACAGGGCCCTGCGTGTGCTTGGAACACCCCACCCACAGGGTACTGCTGCTTCCAGGCCCTGGAAGCAGGGCTTGGAAAATCCCCAAGAAGGCATCCCCCAGGCAGGGCCATGGTGTGGGAGAATGGCCTGCAGTAGAGGACCTGAGGCAGGGATCTGGCCTCCCTGGGGCTTCAGGGCAGCACTGAGCAGTGGATGATTTGACCAACATTAAGACTTAGTGATTACTTGCAAACCTCTTGATAGCTAAAGTACCCAAAGGGGGAAGAGAAAGCTGTTGTAAGGAGGAAGCCAGCTGGAAAGTTCTAGTATTTACAATATCTAATTCTGTTTGTGGGTTTGGTAAAAGAGAATTTTTTTTTTTTTTTTTTGGTAATTGTGTAAAATGTTCAAGCAAAGAACTGCTTTTCCTTTCCAGAGACCAGCTCAGCCCGGCTGACTGGGAATGTTCTGCTGGCCTCCGTGAGCTGGCCCAAGGGGGACACTCAATCTTCTTTATGTAGATGCTAGTTCTAAACAGGTGTAGAGACCGATTAGAACAGAGCTGCTATGGGGCACTTGGGTGGCTCAGTGGGTTAAAGCCTCTGCCTTCGGCCCAGGTCATGATCTCGGGGTCCTGGGATTGAGCCCCGCGTTGGGCTCTCTGCTCAGTGGGGAGCCTGCTTCTCCCTCTCTCTCTGCCTGCTGCTCTGCCTACTTGTGATCTCTGTCAAATAAATTAAAAAAAAAAAAAAAAGCTGCTATGATGGGAGCAGGGAGAGAAACAGACGAACCCTGGATGACGTCATGGCTGTCACTTGGAGGCCCGTGGCTGCCGAGCCCTAGGGTTAGATATAAAACGGATAGTGGGATAGTGTCTACCGCCTAGAACTGAGACGAGGACTGGACCTAGTCAGGGTATCTACACATGGCAGAGTTCCTTATAGGAACTCTAACTGGAAAGGGTAAATTTGAGCAGCCTCCCTAGAGAAGAAAAGATACACCAACGCAGCCATTGCTTTCAACCGTTTTATTGCTAAACTATCATGATACAAGCCGTATAAAAATACTTTACATATAGCAAAAATAAACTACATTAAACTGGAGATTAAAAACGTTTTGCATAGGAATGTGATGTATTCAAACTTCTTTAACAGTCGAGATTTTAGAAACCTAAGCCTTCCAGCACCACCTGTTGCAGCGAATTCTGTTCATCGGAGAACTAACAATTAGGGCACTGCCAACCTTTTCTCCCCTCTGAGGGCTGGCTGCAGAGGCAATGGGGGGAAGGAAGTTTCTTCGACAAGATGCTCTGGAGGCTAAGTTTGTCCCAACCGCAGCCTCTGTCTGCGTACACGGTCACCATGCTGAAAACACCTCTCCGCAGGGAACGGCTCCGCATCCGCACGCGCGACCCCCGGAGCCAGGAGGCTGGCAGGTGTTTGCTCCGCTAACAGGTGCATCAAGGCGGAGTGCTCGGTGTTCCCAGCACCCCATCTCCTTTGCAGGGGGACTTGCTCAGGGACCGTCTCCGAGGGAGGTTAGGGTGTGCTGGGTACCTGCCAGGGTTATCCCTCCAAAAGCTGAGTGCGGGAAAGTTTATCCCAGCTTGTCAAGAATGTCACAACCCCCATGCCTCTTGTCAATGTGAACAAAATCGTTGGCGTTTACAAAACACGGGGCACTGACAGCCTTTCACTGACAGCTCCCACACTGGCCAAGGCTGGCTTCCTGAGACCCACGTCTTGGCTACTGGATGTAAACAAGGAAGGCCACACCAGGGCTTCCCAGCTTCTGGAACAAACCAACCTGATTCACCTAGGGTGTGTCCCTGCTGGAAAACTCTGCAGGTCCTTTGGATAATGCATGGGGGAGGAGGGCTGATCTACCCGGATTTGGTTAGCTCTGTAAACAGGAGCCTGCACTTAGGGTTCTGTGAACAAGAACTCTCCCAGAATCCCATTACAACACAGGCAGTTTTGTTTTTAATTCAAAAATCACCTACTAGGCTACAGCTTTGGGGGATCTCAACCCTTTACAATTCTCCTCCGTGACCAGATGAAGGTTCAGAGCTGAACTCTACGTCCTCCCAAGCAAGCCTCAGAGCGTCCCCTGCCTCTGGGGATGCTTTCTTCTAAGACGCCGGTAACTGACAGGTAACTGACAGACTCGGAGCTGGGTTTTTGGCTTTGTTTTTGCTTTGCCAGCATGAATCACACAGTTTCAAGAATACATCATTTCCCTTGGGGGGGGGGAATCAACATATGCAAAAAGAAACACCTGAAAGAGATTTCAACCATTTATAAATATTTTCTAATTCCAACAGAGGGTGTGTGTGATATTCTCAGGACAGATAAAAAGCATAAACATATAAGAAAATAAAATTTAATAACCTACTAATTTGGATCGCTCTTATATATTATGAAGCAGCAGTATTTTTGTACAATAGCAGAAGACTTGCAGACTTCGGAAATCTACTACATTCAGCAACACGGTAGATTTCTGTTGGTGGCGCTACCCATTTACCTTGGATGTAGCAAGTGCAAACCTGGACCTGAGATCCTTCTCTCACGTGCAACACACACATCTTTACCACTTAGACATCCTTATCTTTCTCCTTCTCTTAGAGGATCATATTGCCTCTTCCCAGACTGAAAATATTTCATGAGCAATTCCTCTTGGCCAAATTTCCTCCTGGCATTTGTTACCGACCAAACTTTCTTGATCGCTGTCGGTTCCTAATACACATTCTCTCGCCTGTTTAGGTCTCAAAACTAATGCTTTGGTTTCTCTGTCTTTTGTTATTTGGTATAGTTGTTTATGGACATGCTTCCTCTAATATCCAGCTAGGAGGTCTTAGAAAAAGCTTGTGTGTGCATTAGATGCGTGCACACACACACACACGCACACACACACGTGTGTGTTAAAGACTCTCAACTAGTGGGAGGCCCTTTTCACGGACAGAGTTGGAAGATCGATGGAAAACATGTAGCCCTTGTTCACCCCATCCAGGCCCAACGAAGCAGGGAGACTTTGCTATAATAGCAGGAAGGCACTTGGGTAAAACATTCAGATAACTGAGGAAAGGTCAAATTCCCTCATGTGCAAAAAAAAAAAAAGAAAAAGAAAAAAAGGTTAAGGTTCCCAGCCAGGTCAAGTGAGAACAGATCACTCACCAAAAACTTTAACTCTTCCCCAGGGAAGTCAACATTGCTGGAGAAAAACTGCTTTATGTGAAGCTGCTGGTGTAAGGAACCCTTTTATTAGGAAGAATTTCACATCCCAGAAGTTCTGCCACAGCGGTCAAGCTCTTACTGGCATTTTGTATAAAAGAGGATTTTGCCAAACTTTGGGCTTGAAGAAGACAAATGCTAGGTTTCCGCTGAAAGGTCACACCCCGAGTGCTCTCATCCACTCTCCCGAGCGCCAGACCCTCCGGGGCCCTAGTCCCCAAGCCTCATGCTCCCGGCCCCCGGGGAAGGTCTCACCTCTGCGTCACCTTGACAAGGAAGCCGGGACTCCGAAAACCCACAGCAAGCCCTTAAAGGCTGTGATTCTCCTCCTAGGCTTCTCCCTAGCCGAGCTGACCTAGAAATCCCCCAGGAGAGCCTTTCGAAGAGTGCCGGGAATATTTATGTTCTGTGTGGATGACCCGGGAGCAAGCAGAGTGGCTGAAAATGAATCCCTGGCTTGTCCCAGGGTGTCCCCAGGAAGGTAAACAGGAACACATCCGTGCGATGAGAAACTCCCCTGCCGAGAACTTTGTGAGTTTTAGGTGTTTGCAAAAACTGCACCAAAGGAGGAAGACTCTTGAGGACTCGGTGTGTGCGGCAGAGACAACGGGGGAGAAAACCCCCCCGTACGCCCCGTCGGGGACTGCTCCTTCCGACTGGGGGAGGCACGTGGGTTGATTCTCTTCGGCGCAGATAAAGCGGCTAATGCAGACAGGAGTCTTGGGATGGAGGGGCGCTGGAAATGGGTTTGGGTAAAAAAAATAATAACCAGTGAACTTTGGGGCCAATGCCTGAGCTTGCTGTCCCACTCGGAGGCTAGGCCAGAGAGGGAGTTCAACCCTGGTCGTGGGGGAACCCACTTAGAGAACTACTCAGGCCTGCCCCCTGCTTGCCTCGTTTCACACTTCACAAAAATCCCTGCACCCTTCTCGTGTTTTTTGTTTTTCGTTTTTTTTCCCCTTTGGTTGCTGTAGCTCTTCTGGGAGTCCGTCTCACACTTCACTGGGCATGACTGAGGTCTTCTCCGCCCGCTCATGGAAAGGCGCTCTGGCCACCAGGGAGGAAGCAAGCGAGGCTAGCAGAAAGCCCTCGGCCTACAGGCCTGCGGAGGCCGGTGCTCACGCCGCGGGCTGGGGTCCCTGCTCCAGGCCCGCCGCTCTCTGCAGGGGTGAAGAGCAGCGGGCCCAGCCGCCTTGGGCCGGCTTTTGGAAGCGGAGACAAAAGTAACAAACGTGGACACGGGTCATAACTTAAGGCTGAGTTTGAACCGGTCATCCGGTGTCATCCGGCGGGGGCCGGACAGTCTTGCTTCAGAATGAGGAAACTGACCACGAAGGGTTGAGCCGTGGCCGGACCGTGGCCGGGACCAGGCGGTCCCTAAGGAGGACGGTCCGGCTTCTGGTTTTTTCCTTCAGCCCGGAAGCCAGGCCCGCTCGGGTCACGTTCCTTGGGTGGCTCTGTTTGAAAACTCCTTTCCTTCAAAAGGTACAGGAGCTGTATCTGTGACCTGGAAAATGAACGCAGGGCTGGGGTTTAATCACGGGGGCCCACATCTTCCATCCCCCAGCCCGGCCCGGCCCGCACCCCCAGCTCCGGTCACTCCGTTCTCCGGGCCGGGCCGGCGTGCTGTCTTGTTTGCTCAGCAGGCACTTAAGGTTTTTGGATGGGACACCAGGAAAGTCAACCGAGATGCTCTCTGGGCTTTAAGCCCCAAATCAAAGGCAGAGTGTTCTCTCTGGTTGACACAGAGAGGCGGCGAGCTCCTTAACTGAGAGTCAGCTTTCTGCCAGGACCTTGTCCCGCGCATGGCCTCCGGGCCGGGAGATGTACAGTAAAGGAAACAGAAGGTGAGGACAGCGGAAGGCTCCCGGGGGTCAGATACGGAAGGTGTCTTGCTAATGGCATCTTCTACGTCTGATTTCTGGCGGGAGGTCCTGAAAACTCCTTCCTGATAATTTCATTAACTACAAAAGAACAGAGAGAGAGAGAGAGAGAGAGAGAAGGGGCGAGTGAGCGGGCACCAACAACACGGGTCAGCTTAGCTTTCTAGAACCGGAACAACGGGGCTGTTTTTTAAAACACGCTTTTGTTCTGATAGTACGTCTGGCGGTTTTTAACCGAAGAAGTGCTTTCCGCTGCTCCTTTTCTCTGGGTGATGATATTTTTGTGCCAGAGAGGTCTGTGAAGGTAACTTTAAAAAATCCTGGCAGAGAAGGTGCTGGGCCGGAGGGCACTATTCCAGCGTCCAGAAAAGCCCTACTACGGGACTCAACCCTAGCTGACCCACAGAGCGTACAGTTCTCAGAAGAGGGGCCTTTCCACAGACAGCAGATGGGAATACCACAACGACCGGCCATTGCGTAGACAAAATCTCTCTTCGCACAACCAGGAATTCCTCCCCGCAACACACACACGGGTGAAGGATCACACTGTGAGTCTTCCGAAGGGGAAAATGTCCTCTGAGGGGTCTGGAAAATTCCGTCAGCCCCTCCCCCTCGCAGGGACCCAGGAATGGGATGCCAGCCCCTGGCGTCAAGAAGCTGGCTATCTTCTCCCATCCTGGTACCTTATCCAGGGCTGTGGTCCCTGAAGAAAGGCAGTAAGGTCTTGGGGGGGGGGGGCAGCTGGCAAAAAGGCTTCCTTCGACTTTCTTGGTAAAAGTTGCTGTCAGTGGCATCCCAGACCCCAGGCAGAGGTGTGTGTCCGCCCGGTTCGTGCAGGGGGTGGGCTGACTGCTCCCAGGGGCAGGAGAGGAGGGAGGGAGACCCCTTTCGGGTGCCAGGGAAGGTCTCCCAAGTTCTCCCGCAGCTGCTCCCCAGCCTCCTCAGCCTGGATGTTTCATCTGTGCCCTGCTTTTCCGTCTCTGTCGAGATGGGCTCAGACTCTCCCCATGTTCGAGCCGAGCCCTCCAAGGTCCAGTGTCCTTTCCCAGAACCCCCCGTGGATGAGCCCACAGGCCCCAAGGAGGAAGCCCGTGCAAACGCCCACGGCCTCCAAGCCGGCAGCGGCGCGTCTGAGCTCGGCTCCCTCACTCTGAGGACAGCACGACGTGACCTCTCTGTGCCTGTGCCTTGCACTTCCCAGGGAGCCAACGACCCGGGCGCGCCGTTTAGTCCCCGTGAGGCACGGAGGTCCGCGCAAGCGCCTCGCGTCCGCCTGGTCAGTGGTGGTTCGGCTGCTGTTGCCTACGACTGGGATATGCCCAGGCTCTGGGTCGGACTCTGAGTGAGAACTTTGCCCCGCAGGCCTCAGTTGGTGCTAGAAACTAGTCAAGCACATGCTCTGTTGTTCAGATACAAGGTGGGAGTTTGGGCTCTGGAGCCCAATAGCCAGAGTTCGAATCTCACCTCTACCGCCTCCTCGCTTGCTGAACCTTGCCTCAGTCTCCCCATCTGTAAACCATGTATAAAACCATCCCCCCTTCCTTCTAGGGGTGTGGAGGAGCTCGGATAAGCTAATGCAAGTGTGGAAATGATCACCGTGCCTAGTATGGCGGGTGTTCATAGTACGGTGTGCATTAGGTCTACGCCTTCGACGTGCTGTTTTCGTGTCTATCAGAACTGCAAACTGTGGAAGTGGATTCATTAGTAGCAACCCCGAGCATGAATTCATAGGCAGCAAACCAACATTCAGTGGGCACTTACTGTATACCAGGCACCAGCCTAGCTGACTCCCGGGGCCCTCAGGCAGGAACCCCACGAAGGAACCCGCCCTCGTGCACACCCCGCCAGGGCCTGGACTGCCCAGAGGCCTTTGTGCAGCTGGGCAGGGAGGCAGCAGTGAAAGCAGAATGGGAGGGGGGCAGTGTGGCTTCACGCGGAGCTTTTCAAAGCCCGGATTCTGAAGGGCTTCCTGTTTTCTCAATCTAGGAAACCAGAGGAGTCAATCCCTAATGGAAACTTTCCATCGCCCTGGCTTTCTAAAAATACCTGGGAGGCAGCAGTGTTGGCACCACGACCCTCGCTAAAGGGTCGTTTCCCTCCTCAGAAGGCAAGGGCTGGGGCCCAGGAGGGGATGGAAGGTAGGAGACGTGGCCAGCAGGCCCACGCGGCACTCCCCTCCTGCCTTCTGAAAGCGACTTCCAGGTAGAAGCTAATAGCGGCATCTGGAAAAGCTATGGGCACGGTGCACTCAGACCTTCCTGTGGTTGGGGTAGGGGGCAGGGAGGCGGCTATGCACTCTGGCCCCAAAGGGAGGCCTTGAACCCCACAGAAACCTCTCTGCGTAGAGGAACCTTCGCTTGCTGAAACCTCAGAGTGTGCTCCCCTGGCTGTGAACAAGGAGAGAAAGTACCACAGCAGAAGAGCCTGCTGGGCTCACCACCACGGCAGTGCAGCCCCGTGGTGCTGGGAGCCTGGAAGGTTTCTCTCTGCTCTGCCACTTCCTTCAGAGCCCGGCGTCCTGCCTGTAGGAGGTCTCCCCTTCTCAGCCAGCCAAGGGTACTGGAAGAATGAGTTAGGCCCCCCTGCCCACCATGAAACCCCTCCTTGGTCTTTCCCCAGCTTCTGTCCTTTAAGGGGAAGAGGGACTCCAGACTCAGCCCTGTAGCACCTCATGCTCGGGCTTTGGTCTCACTCCCTTGCTCTGCCCCCTTAAGGTCTCCCTAATGCAAAACCCCTGCTCTGGGCCCCACCTTCTCTCTCAGGGGCCCTGCAACCTGTTGCCAGCTCCTTGCACCCTGGCTGGCCATGGGGGTCTTCACCTGTGCCCACTAGGCCTTTGCCCTGGCTATCTCCCTTGCCACCTCTAATGCCTTTCTCCTCACTCCTTCATTTAAGGCTCTGCTCCCCCTCCTCCAGGAAGGCTGTCCAGGTGGGCGCTCTGCAGGGCACACCCAGAGTCCCACCCAGTTTCACTCTATCTTCTCTAGTCATTGGTTCCTATAATTCGCCAGCTAGTGCTTTGGCCATGGTCTTGTTCCCCACTGAATCTTCAGCTTTTAAACAGGATGTCAGGACAGAGAAAGTGCTCGCTGACACTTAATGAGAAATAAGAAGCTCAGGGGGATTAAGTAGCCTCAGGTCCTACTGAAAGCTCTGGGCTGGGCCCAGCTCTGACTGAGGTCTGAGTGCTGGGCTGTGGGTCAGCCCTCTGCATTTCTTTCATCCAGTAAATGTCTGGAGCATCTATTCTATGCCAACCTCTGTATCTTTCCTCTCACTTCTTCTCAAACTGGGCCATGTGCATTTCTAGCCCTCTTCCAACTAGCCCCTCTCCTTGTCCCAGCCCTGACTTCCCTCCTGTCCCTGTTCCAACGTCATCTTTTCATGGGAGCCATCTCCTGCTCCCACCCTCGGGTCCTCTCTCCCTCCAAAAGCAAATACTGAATTCTCCAAATGCCTT
>ML098130.1:0-13948 GCA_003697995.1 Taxidea taxus jeffersonii | reverse complement strand
ATCGGAGCCAGCCTGCCCAAGTTCCCAGGCCCCGGTAGGGTCAGAAGCATCGCCAGGTGCTAATACCAGGGAAGGGAGAAACACGTGCAAAAGGCCCTTGAAGGACTTGGGTTAACTGGCTTGTGGACAGCGTCTGACAGTCCCTGCTGGGGAAGGTGCCAGGGCTACACCCCCTTCCCCTTGGTCCCTTTCGTGCTGCTCCTGGGAAAGGCTAGGATCTCTGCAGAGCCAACACTCCAGGCAACAGGATTCTGGGGCTCCCCCTCCCCTTCCAAGGCCTCTGTAAACGTAAAATTCACCAGTGTGCTGCTGCTCACCGGGGAAGGAGCCCACTTTCTCTGACGAACACGCCGTTCAAAAGCCACAGCCCAGGGAGCTGGGGAGAGGTCAGGAGGCCTGTAACCCCACCGAGCCCACGGGCGGACTTCTGGGGAGGGTTCACCACACGAGAGCCGCCGGATATGCGGGCTCTACCCAGAACGTCAGAGGCTCCGGTCACAGCAGTGACATCCCCACCTCGGAGGGGCAGAAAGTGGAGCAATGGGCCTTAATGACCCATGGGGGACTCCTGGGCCCTGGGCCATGGAGTCTGCAGCGGCTCCCGGGCTCTTCTCTGCAGGCCCAGAATCCCAACTCCCTGGAGGGAGGTCGAATGCAGGAGGCTAGCTCAGGGGCGCTGCTGGGTTCTGCTGGGGTCGGTGGGATAACCAGCCCCATCTTGGATCAAGCACAGCAGCCGTGGAGAACAGCTTGTCGGCCCCTCTGCCCTGCCTGCCTTCCCTTGGTGCCCAGTGCAGAGCACCCCTCCTCTGACAGTCCGACTTAACTGGATCCACCCAGCAAGGCTGCGCAAAACCAAAAGAGAGCTGGGCCACCGCAGAGCAGCGGGACCTGGCTGTGCGCTTCTTGGCAGAGGCGGAGGCGACCTCTGGGAGAACATGCGAATTCCCGGAGCCTCATCCCTACCTCCCCACCCCAACCTGGACGATCCAACCTCCTAGTCTCAGGGAAGTCCCCCAGGGGTGTCCCCTTACAGGGGGGTGGGGGCGGGGTCCAGCCCTTAAGAGCAGGAAGTGTGGTGTCTATGAGGACGGATGGAAAAGTTTTCTTCTACAAGTAATTCAGGTTAAGGAAACACACAGCTGGAAAACAAAAGGAGAAGCAGAAGATGTCAATTACCTTTAACTTTGATTTCTCGGATCAAAGATCACAGTCATTCTGTTTCATAATATGTTTTGTATCCAGCTAAGGTGTGTGTCTATCAGCTCTGAAAAAGATTTGCAAAACCATTTTTGAGAAGAAAAAAAAAATCACCTTTGACCTCTATCATGCTTCTAACGCATGTTAATATCATCCATTTAATGAGTAGCAACCCTTGGCCAAGGGCCACTCAGAACCCAGGACAGAACTGAACCCTCTGGCTGTAGTTTAAGCCCACATTCTGCATCAACTTAACAACCAGAATTAACCCCAAACCAGTGTTCAGAGGCCCTGAGAGGAGGGACTTGGTGCAAAGAAAGGAAGGTCCCGGAGATCAATGGGCATCAGCAAGGGTTTCGCGGTTTTTTTTTCTAAGCTACACGCAACAGCCCTGGTGCCTCTCTACCTGAGAGTTGCAAACCAGGGCCAACCAAAGAGATAACGTTTTAAAACTCTAGCTTCTGCAGTCAAAGGAGAATCAGAATTTCATGAAAAATCTACTCAAAAGTAATCCTCCTCCAGGCTTTTCTATATGCTAAACTGGAACCCTGGTTCCTTCCTACAAGTGATCTAACCCCAGTGTGCGTGCAGATTCACCAGACGGCGCATTTTCTCCCCCCCTTTTTTTGGTTGATGATGAGAAAAAGTTACTATTTTTATAGCTCCTACTCAGTCCAAGCCCTTCAAAAGGGCTCGTGAGCTGTCTACATTTCAAGCCTTTCTCTTAGATCAGGTTTTCTCTTCTATTTCAATAAGCCATACACTCCCCTCTACGATCCCCTTTAAGTGGACAAAGTCCAAGGCCAAGGTCTGTTTTGAGTGCCTGCAGTTAGAAACCTTTCCTGGGATTAACTTCTTATAGGGAGTGACCCAACTTTCACTAGATAGAGCTTTATGGGCATCAGGAGGTAAACCAGGATGCTCTTTGGATCCCCACGAAATGCCCCCTTCGAGGCCGAGCTCACTGAATCAGGAGAACCTTCCAGCAGTGCTGCAGCTACAGGCCTGCACCCCCCCAGCGCTGGGCTCCAGCAGGGTCTGGTGGGGGTTAGGCATAGGATAAACAACCAGCTCACCTCTCCTCCTCTGTAAACACGGCTTGCACTCTGCATTTCAGGCCATCTCCTGAAGCCAAAAGGCCCACTCCCCCCAATTCCGGGTGCCCGTGGCCCTACTGCAGCTTCCTCTCTCCCCTTCCCTCTCTCCACTCCACGGGGGCTTATTCCAAACCCAAGAGCTGAAGGCGCGGTCAGGCCATTCCCTCGGGGCCTTAAAATACCACCTGTATCCTGACAAATTAATGTTTTCAGCCCCAGACCTCACCCTTGAACTTTAGGCTCAAACCTCTAACTGCCCACCGGGCAGCTCAAACTGAACATGGCCGAAGCTAATCTCCTGCTCCTCACCAACCCCTGCCCCCCCAGTAACCCTATACCACTTGTTCCCACCATAGGAAACCTTCTCCCTTCTTCCGGTTGTTCGGGCCGATCTTGGTCACAACCCACATCCCTCCATATGCAAATGCTTCTGGATTTACCCTCAAAATCTATCCGGAAACCAGCAGCCTCTACCACCTCCTGTCTCGATTGCTCCATCGGCCCCTCCCCTGCCTCCCTGAGCCTGGGCTGGGACCCCCGGTCTCTGCCCACAGCGGGTGGGCCTGTTGGCCTTCAAGGGAGAGCAATGGGCTCTGTTGTTACTCCCAGAAAAACCAGCTCCAAGGAGCTACCAGGGCAAAGATGTGTTCACTCCGTCCGTCTGCACCACTCAGATAGCACTGAGGAGGCATCGGGGCCACGCACACGTCCAGAGTCATGTGCCTGGAGCAGTAAGCCAAATCTGGGGAGAACCCTGGGGACCATGCCCTTAAGACCAGCCAGCTGATACCCAAGAAGCCAGCCCTGCTCTGTCTCTCCTCCCTGCTCCTCATCAAGAGTGTTCAGAGAATTTGTAAAACATCAAACTAGTTTGCGGCCTTTTGAGGTGCAGCTTCCTGTTTAGTCATGAAGTTTCACTCTTTAATGGTCTGTTTCTTGGTGGAAGACAGAAGCACCAAGAGGAGAGGAAGGGCCCATTTCCATTTAACTAAGACCCCCAGACTCTGCTCAGACCCAGATGCCCCCACCCCCTGGCCAGCTGTTCATTCCTTCAGGAAGCTCTCCAGGTGCTTGCTTTACCTCTCCCGGCCCTCTCTGGGGAGTACTGGTGGGATGCCCATTGCTCAGGTCAGGTACTGAGGCCCAGAAAGATGGAACGACTTGGCCAGGACCAGCGCCCTGCACTGGGCGGAGCTCAATAAGGCCTCTGCTTCAGGGACTATAGTCCCAGGCTCCCTGCATTTGGAAGACAGTCCGGCTGCCCTGGGAGCTGGGCAAAAATGCAGACTGGCGTCGGTAGCCCTCAGAACCAGGGACATCCATGTCAGCCTCGTGGCCTCTCGCTGAGCCACACACGGGGATAAGAATGCCTCCCTGGCAAGGCTGCCGTGTGGATTAAGTGATACGTTCTGTCTGACTTATGCACAGGTATTTATAAACTCCACAATAGGGTCCCCTAAAGAAGAAAGACGGGAGAGTGAGAGGAGAGGATGTGAAAGGAGATAGAGACCTGGCATAACCATTCTCTCAGATAACCAAGAATGTGACTCTTACTTCCCTACATGGTTCAAGAGGAAGTAGGTTCCTTTGATCAGTATGACTGCTCTGGCCAGTTGTTAGTAATATGGAGAGGGACCGCAAGAGAGAAGGCCATGCTTAGAGTTACCTGGCCAACATCAACAAACCCTCCCAAAGATGGACGCAGTGATGTTGCATTTTTACAACACTAGGCACAAATCGGTAAATCATTCCACTGGTGCTGTGGGTTAGACGATCATTGAGGCTAGGGATTGGAAGTGCTTCACTGATTAATCAACACTGACAGTTAACATGCAAGCACATGGTATCAACAGATAAAATGCCAAAACAGACCCAAGAATCTGTCACCCTAATGACTCCTGCAACTAGCATCTAGTCTCCTAAAAACGCAGGCGTGCTCCTCCAAGTGCGGTGGAATCAGATGGGGAGGCCCTGTGTGCGTCTGTATCGGGAGCTGACCAGAATTAGCGACTGGTCCAAGGTGCATTCAGATGAAAACACCGATGTCCCTCCCACCCGCCGTAGAAACCACTGCCATCCGACCCATGTTCTACCTTTTCCAGGGTTCCACGTGAGCTTACAATGCAGAGAAACACAGCTTGGACTTTCTCTCGGCTACGCTGCCCTACACTGACTGTAGAAAGCCAGACCTGAGCTGGGTTCGCCCCTTCTGCCCGGTCCGTTTCTCCAACTCAGCAAAACTCCCTCGGAGTTCAGGCCGCTACATTGCGCCTCTGCGGGCAAGCAGCCACACGGCTTCTAAGGTAGCAACCACAGGCAGGAAAGCATTCTAAACAAACCCCCGCTTGCTTCCTTGTCCCTCTGCCATTTCATCACGGCCTTGACCCCACACCCCTGCTGCGAGGCATCAGCCGCAAAGCAAGCATTGCAAAATAAGTTGATGGCCAAACGGAAGAAAAAGAAGAGCGCTTGTTACTACATCCAGTTGAGATTTGGGAAAGGAGCAGTGGTCCAAACCCACAAATCAGCCCGGGACCGCAAATGAGATGATAAAATAAATACCTAATTGTCTGGGAAGCCATTTTTCTCTTTGGGGGTAGAATGAGCCAGACACTTCCACGAAGACACTGGAGTGTATTTGCTCCTTGCTACGGGTGAGACACGGGACAGAGGCTGGGAGGAGGGTTAACAGGTGGAAGCCTGGTGCGCTAAGAAGCACCTCCCTCCCAGGCCACTTTCCTCGTGCCACAGAATGGCGCCAGACCGCCTCACGGCCTCTCGGGAGCCGGCCCGAAACCCCGTCCTGGCTCACGAGACCCGGCCTTCAAAGACCAGCATGGCCCTGGGCGCTTGGAAAGGACTCACTGGCTCTTCAGTTGACTCCTGCAACTCTGTCTCCACCTCACCTTCCAGATCCTTCCGTATCCTCCCACATCTACCCTGATCAGCTCAGAGCACAATCCGTCCCCAGGACACCCCCGCACACACATCCGCACATTTCCAAAGCCCAACACAAGCCCGTGTCCTGTAAGGAGGCCTCCTACCACTTCGTACTCCCTTCCACGATACCTTCCTTGTCTTGAGCATCTTGTCTTGAAATCTCCCCAAAAGAGTTCAACCACGTCTACATCCCTCTAGCTTGGGTTGGCATAAGACTTGCCTCCTGAGGGTGTAGGCCTGACCCCTGGGTCCCTTGGCAAGCCCTCCCTCTGGGGCCCAGCCTTGGGCAAGCCCACCTGCCTCGGGGAGGGAGAGGGCAAGTGCAGGGCCAAGAACCTTCCACCTTCCTGGTTCAGCCACGGGCCATGGGTGAGTGAGAGCAAGATAAATCAGGGACCCCCTGGGACACCCAGCCCACTCCTTCTAGGCTCAAAAAAGCTACTAGCTTCTTGCAAAGAAATTTTACCAGGCCTGAGCAGGGACCGAACCCAGTCCTAAAGGTCTCCAGTGAGATTCATGGGTGGGCCTGGACCAGCCACTTGTTGCTCTCAACTCAAAGGCTGGCCAAGGGACTGGCAAGGACTGTGTGTGTGACTTTATACCAGGTGTCCCTAAGACACATGCAGCCAGAGCCCCAGCTCCTGACTCACCCCTGCATCAACACTTTGCCGCCAGGCCCAGCCATGACTAAACTGTGCCCCTGCAGTGGCTCTGTGGGAGCGCTACACCCCGATGTGATGATATCTGGAGACGGGGCCTTCACGGGGGTGATCAGAGTCGATGAGGTCGTCAGGGTGGGACCCGATGATGGGATCCGTGCCCTCATCCAAAGCTCGTACGCTCTCTCTCTCTGCCATGTGCCAGCACAGCAAGTAGGCGCCCATCGCCAGAGGGCTCTCACCACAACCCAACGGCGCAGGCACCCTGACCTCGGACCTCCGACCTCCAGCCTCCAACAGTGAGAGAAAAGGCAGCCTGAGCTAAGATGGGCCTGTAAGAAGTCTCCAGCCAGAGCACCTTCCTCTCTCTATCTCCGTTTACACTCACATGGCAGCCACGTGCAGCAAAGCAGCCCAGGTTAAAGGACCGTCCGCGGTCACAGGGCTGGCGCGGCAGAATCTGAACAAGGAGCAGAGCTTCTGCTCGGCCCGCGGTGCTCCCACTGCCCCCACCGCATGCTGTCTGGCTCCGGGCCCGGAGGCCCCCTCTCCCGGCTCAATGTCACAGCACGCTGCTCTGTCCACACCTGGCCTCGAAAGCTGCCTGGCCTCCCCAGGCCAGAGCCCCTTCTCCCTGCTCTGCCCCCCACCGATGGCTCGCGTGCAGCCTTGCTGGGTCCGGTAAGGCTGGACAAGCCTCTGAGGGCAGGTGGTGGAGGGGCCAGACCGCTCAGGGCCGGGGCTGAGCGCGTGGAGAGGGGCTCACTCCCCATGGCAGATGCACAGGGAGACACGCTGCTGGGGGCCAGAATCGTGGCTCCAGGTCCCGTCCTGCCACGTCCTGCCCTGGACTGGCCGTCGGCCCCAGCACTTCCCGCACCTGCCCAGGGGAAGGTGGGTGCGGGCACTCACGGTGGCGGGAATCACGGAGTCAGCACAGGACACGGGCTTCCGAGGGCGTGTGTGACCCATGACAAGCGCTCTGCAGACACTGAGGGCACAGGACCGAGCAGGTCACTCCCCAGGGCTCCGCTGCCTAAGCCATAGAATGGGCCGCAGCCCACGTCACCCAGCAGGGCCCCGCGCTCGGCCTCCAGCGCGCACGATGCTGTGCCCGCAGAAAGCGCATAACTCCGGCTACTGGTATGGACTCGCCCAGCGCGCAGGCAGCATTTGGTTAAGGACCAAGTGGGTCGGACAGCCGCCCTCTGTCACCAAAGCACTGTCACCCCAGCAGCTATTTCTGCATTTTCAGAGTGGGTGGGTCTGAGGTTGGCTGTGCTCTCAGAAATGCATTTTCACATCCTGCCGAGAGGGGCCCCTCCAGGCCACCATGCACCTTGCGGGCCAGCGACTTGCAGAACCGCCCTCTGAGTCACCGCGCTCTGCAAACCAGAGGCCTCCGGAAGCCAGCCCAGGCATCGGGCCCGCACAGCACCCAGCCGCCCAGGCATATTACCAGCAAGATCTAGGAGCTTACGAGAAAAACGCCACACGGCACCAAGCTGTCCCCACCTCTCGGGATGAGTAAACATGGCAGTTGTGAGGCTCGGGTTCTGGGTGGGAGGCCAAGGTGCTAACCGGAAGGAGGGCCTGTCACCAGCAAATGGGGAAGATGGCTCAGCTTGCAGCCAACATGGGAATTCTCCTGTAGTTACCATCTGGCAGCTGGGACCTGCTTCTCTGAAGGCAATGCTGAGCAAAGGCAGGTCCCTAGGATCCCCTAACTTTTAACAGGCTTACCCAGTAAAAATCAGTCGTGTAGTATTTGAGGGGAAATGGCGTGAGCTAATCATGTCGTTCACTCTAGCTAAGCTTGAGGGATGAGATTTAAGAAGCAGAGAGGGACCTGGCAATGTCAAGCATCGGGTGCATGTCTAAAAAGGGACAGGCTACAAGGACATCATAAGACTGAAAACAGAGCTGAGGCCCAGGGCTCAAAGGGAGGTGGGGGCTTCCCCAGGAATGACGGGAGGCATCCCAGCCAGCCCTTGTCGATAACAATCTCCAGCATCCTACAAAACCACCAGCGATCTGTGTGTCTAGACTCATGGAACCCATACCTTCCCATGCTTTCGATGTGATTCTAGCTTTGGATTCTAGTGACCATCTGCAGATCACACGAGGCACTCCTTCTCCAAAGAAAGTATAACCATCTTAGCCTCCACGGTCATGGGCCTGATGGGAAAATCCAGGTGACCCTAGAGGATGATGGGCGAGCAGCTGCCACACAGCAACCATCTACAGCCAGAGCCCGGGTCCTGTGGACAGCCATTGGATTCCACTTTAATGGACTTTCTCCAGCTACCACTAACTCATTCCTGGGACACAGGGAACCCCTTGGCCCCGGGAAAGTCACACCTTTAGTGTACTCAAAGAGTATACAAAGTGTACTCAAAGAGAGTACACTTCTCTTTCTCACATTCCTCTGACCACCCCGCCCCCGGCCCACCTTCCCACACTCTAAACACAGCAAGCATACTTACACCCCAGGGCCTTTGCACTTGCTGTTCTCTTCTTCCTTCAATACTTATAAGGCTCTCATTGAGCTCTCTGCCAAATGTCTCCTCCTCTGGGATACTTCCCCTTACTAGAACAGCAGGCCTCTGTGCTGCCTGCAATTCTCTATTCCTGCTTTCTTTGCTTTGCCTTTTTTCCCAGCACTTAGCTCTACTTGGTTCTGTCATTTAGACTGTGGGCTCAGTGAGAGCAGGGCCTTTGAGCCTTTCATTCATGCAGCATCCCCAGCAGTGGCAATAAACAGCTGTTGGATAACTGAATGATTAAAGAAACAAGGAAACAAATGGTTGGATAAACTCTGGCTCTGGGTATCAGCAAACCCAGTGCCAACGTCATCATGGCACAACAGAGTAATCTGCTTGTCCCTTAGAGCAGATCCCAGGAGAAGCAGTGACACGTCATGCATTGCTGTCATAAGGGAGAAGCCAAGACATCTGAGCTTGGGTCGTGATGTCCCCCACCTGGCTCCCTGTAACTAGTGACCTCCTGGCTCAGAAGCTTCATGGGGCCCCCTTCCCTCTCTGAGGACCGAGTGTGGACACAGTGAGCCTCCTACAGCATATTAAGATAAGGACTGTGGGACCTGGAACCCCAAACCTTGGTTTTCCACTAAGTCTGACTCAAAGAGCTCTCTATCCTGTGCCCGTTTCTTATGCTGGCTGGGATGGGGCTAGAAACGGCCCATGAAAAGACCTTCACAGGAGGAAGGTTTTAAGAGCCGCACATCTGCCGGAAACCAGAGACTCTTAGGCATGAGACACTCAGCCTTTCCAGCCGAAGCCCCCCACGTTCCTGACCCTGAGCACGTGTCCACGGAGGCCACCACGCTGCGAGGAGGCCGGGGGTAGGGGGCAGGGCCATCGAGAGCTCAGGAGGCGCATCCCAGCCCACGTGGCAGGCTCAGAGGCCCAGGGTGACTGTGAACCCTCGTGTGAGGTGGCTCTAACTTTCCTCCTGTTCTGAAGGATGACCTTGAACAGGTTCTAGAAAAACTCCACAAAAACGCAGTACTGTACAAGGTTGTTTTGGTTTGGTTTGGTTTTTCCTGCCTGAGCTAGAGATTCAGTGATCTGAAGTCGATGGAAAGACTCAGCATCCGTCTGTGCAGCCTGGCTAGCTGGTTCCACCATGTCCACGGACAGGCGCAAGTCCCCAGATGGCCGAGACACTTCCGGAGAACGAGGAGCTGGGGACGGACCCTCCCACAAACCAGGACCACCTCCAAAGCGGCTATAATGAAGAACCGTCGCCGGGGACAGGAAACCTCATGTACGGAATGAAACCGAGAGGCCAGGAGCGAGATTCGCACGCCGCGGGATTACAGGCCCATGGGGAGAGCACGGACCTCTCAACAGACGGTCTAGGCCCACGACTTATCCGTATGGAAAACAAGAAAACGCAAACCTTACCTTACACTGGACGCAAAATCAGTTCCAGCTGGATTGCGATCTCCAGGGTGAAAAGCAAGACTACCGCCTCTCGGCACGTGATACAAAGAGGCTCTTTAAGGCAGCAGCGTGGAAGGAGGCTTCCTGAGCCCGTCCTCCAGACCTGGGGAGCATCGGAATCACCTGGAGGGCCTGTAAGGAGCCGGATGCTGGGCCCCACCCTGGTGCTGCTGATTTACCAGGTCTGGGATTCGCATTTCTAATAAGCCCCCAGTCCAATGGCACATTTTGGGTGCACCACCCAAACTACGCATAAAAAAAGTTCAAACCTTGCAGAAAATAAATTTACCTTAAAAGTTTCTGTTCATCAAAAGTACCGTCTCACACATGCCAGCTATGCCAGCACAGATCGTCCCCGTACCTGGGGCCCGGGGGCCGCGGGGCTGGGCCGTCGCTTCCGTGCTGCCGGTGGGAGGACAAACTAGTACAACCGCGTGCAGAGACAATTTGGTATCGTCTCCTGACAGCTGTGTACGCCCAGGGCCCTGGCAGTTCCAGCGGGCGGCATAACCCTGCAGAAGCTCCCGTGTGTGCGCGCATACCAGGAGACAGAGAAAGAACATTCCAGAAGGCACTGTCTGTAACAAGCAAAGGGGAAAAATCTGGAAACAGCCAGAGGTCTCCCGGTAGGATGGATCCAAGGGTTCTGGTGATGGAATACTACACAGCAGAGAAAAGGAAAGCGCAACAACTACCAAAACGACAACACCCGAATCTCGGTGTTGAGGGGAGAAGCAGGTTGCGGAAAGCTTCCTAGAGAACGATCCCGTTTACGGACCCTCCACAAGCAGCGAAACTCAACATACTACTGTGTGGAGAATCAAGCAGGTGGAAGCGTTAGAAAGAAAAGGAAGTGCCAGACACAGAACTGAGGACAGCGTGACTGGAAGGAAGGGGGGCGAAGAGGGTACATCCCTGGCCGTGAGCCCTGCGGGAAAGACGCAGCCGCACCCCAGGTGCCTCCTGATGCGGGAACACACGGCCTCCCGTGAGGTGGTCTCCCCCAAAACACGAAGCAGAACTGATCCGGCCCCTGGGCTCACTACTGATTTGTAGGAGATACTGGGGACGGAACAACCCGTCAGAGGCACGTGGGGCTTCGATCTGCAGAACCAGCCTTTGTGTGAACCACCTGGCTTCTCGAAGGAACACGAAGACAGCAAAGGGGAGAAAGAGGGCGGGGACAGGGAGCAGAGGAAAGAGATGAAAACACAAGCCAAAGAACCACAACATGTGGGCCCTGCCTTGGATCCAGAGTCAAACAAGCTATAGAAAAACAGAGAGAGAGAGAGAGAGAGAGAGAGAATAGGACACTCAGGAGACAAGTGAAAATTTGAGCACTGGGTTCAGCATCAAAGAATTACTCCTTTTTTAGCTGTGACAGTGAAAATCAGAGAAACGCTGTTTAAAGAGCCATCTTGTAGAGAAACCTAACTGAAACGTTTGCAAATTACAAAATTTGTAAAGACAGAAGAGCTACAAGGCACTGGTTATGTTCTTTTTCTTTAAACTCAGGGTAGGGACACAATATTTGTCCTGTTAGGTTTATATCTTATGTATATGTGTAATAAAAGCAATTTGGTACTGGAAAGGAGGGAGGGAGGGATGGAGGCAGGGAGGAAGGTAGGAAAGAAGGGAAGGAGGGAAGGAAAGGGGGTGGGGCAGAGAAGGAAGAAGGTGGGGAAGGGGGGAAGGGAGGGAGGGGGCGCGGGTAGGGAATAGAGCCACGGAACAAGGAAGACAGATGAGCCCCATTCCCTGCTGCCTCCCACATGAGCTAATGCTTGGAGAGTGGCAGGAAGCAGCGCCCCTTCAGGGGGTGGGGAAGGGCCTTGAGCACACCTGGGGCAAGAGAATGCCTCCTCCTCCGAGATGGCTTCCCTACTGACTCTGTCTCACAGCACCTGTTCCTTCATGGCCTGCCTCCCCATCTGAAACACATTTCTGTCGTACATACTATCCCCAGTCTCCCTTAGGCTGCAAGATCCATGGCCCGGGGACCTGCCCTCACTCGCCCAGCACCTGTCCGTGTACCTGGCTGGCCACAGGTGTCAATGCACAGTGTGGGAGGCTGTCAGGTCCTGTCCTGAGACGCCTACACGCGCTGACCAGGCGGTGTTCACGAGGCCCCACCAGGAGATGTTGCTCTGTTCCCATTTTGTAGGTTAGTAAACCCAGGCTCTCGCTGAGTTACAGAGCCAGCAGGGAGCCGCACCAGGATCTAAATGTAGGCGGTGATGCCCGGGCGCAAACTTGAACCCCCGCCCCCCACCCTGCACTCCTGCCCTGCCCATAAACCTTGGTTTAATGGTAAAGACAGAGCTTTCTGTTTGGGCCTAAAATGGTCGGAGTTAACCCCGATCATCCAAGGAGAACCTGGCTGAGCCAAGTGCTTTCTCGTGCCCACACTAGCTCCGGGGCTGTTCCTTGGCAGGCGTAGTTGGGGGCCCACGCACGCCCATGCGCACACACACACCTACACTCGCCTTCCTACACACCACAGGGCAAGGTACGAAGCCAGTCCCCTCTGACTTGTTTTCTGCTTGGTACACAGTAGGCACTCAGCACATCTGTTGAGTGGAACAGACTCAAGGGCTAACAGTTTGGGCAAGGACGTCCAGCTTTCCAAAATAGAAACTTTCGTGCCAACCTCCACAGGAAAACACGCCGTCCCGTTTCTCCTGAAGAGACCCGCTGGCATGAATGAGCCCCTCCTGGAAATGCGAGGCCCCCACAGGAGGGGGCCTGGATCTTCTCAGGATTCCCGCCTCAGTAAGAGTGACCTGAGACAGAGGGCTCTACCTCCGTCCCTCTGCCGGCACCAGCCACAAGGAGGGGCCCCTGCAAGGCTAAGCAAGAGCTCAGAGCACCAAGACCCCAGGGCTGTGATCTGGAGTGGGAACTTAGGAGGCTCTTTCCAGGGCAGTCCTGGCCACAGTCAAGTGCCAAGAGGCCATCTTGGGGTGAGCCCCCAAAAGCGGGTGAGTCAAGGGACGGCGACTGCAGCGGGGACAGGAGGCCATCCTAGAACCTTCTCTCTGATCAGAGCAAAACAGGGCGCGAGCCAGGGTGGGGGAGCTTGGACCAGTCTCCGCAAGGGGCCAGGGGGTCGGCGGGAGAAGGGAGCTCCAGTTCCTGGGCCGAGGCAGGAATTTCTCAGAAGCTTGGCAGCCTGGAGAACACAGGGCTGGTTTCTGTTTTCCACCCCCAGAAACGCCTGGAACCGCAGCGGGAGGGAGGCACCGCTGGCCGCGCCAGGCCGGGCCAGGAGAGCCCTGGCCAGCCCTGGGATGCAAACACTGTGCTGTTTACAGAGGGAAGCCCAGGCCAGCTCGGATGCCCGTTCTGGGTATCCCTGGCCACCTTGCTCTCGGCCAGCCGGGCCCGGGGATGCTATCTGCGGGAGGCGCCGGGGGCGGGCAGGCAGCCCCGGTGGAGAGGGGAGGGGCGCACGTGCCAACCAGGCCAGCCTCCTGGCGTGGGCAGGGAAGGGGCTCGTGGGTCTCCCTGCAGAAGAGTTGCCTCGTAGCCCAGCGTCAGCCCTGGCCAAACCCAGCAGAGGACCAGGGCTACCGCGCACACGCTCTCCCGGGCAGCCTGCTCAGGGCTTGCACAATTGTTTCCATGGCACCAGGTTTTGCTGTCACAACAACCACAGGATGGCCGGGCGCTGGGCAGTGCAGCCGGCTGCAGGCGAGAAATCGATTTTCTCGTGGGCCCCGGGGCCAGCGCATTTTTGAAGGCCTGCCCCCGGCTGGGCCCACTGGACAGTGGGGGGCCCACGGAGCACAGGGCTGGGAAGAGAACCCAGGGCCTGGCCGCTGCCTCTCCGTGCCGTGCGCCGGCCCAGCAGGACGGTCAAGGCCAAGCCACGGCTACTTTTGGAAACGCTAGGCCCTGGCATGCCAGACCACTGAGACACCCCCATCACTCGCACTGGATGTCGTGAAACTATTGCTGTGAAGGCTAAAGGTGGCCACGGACATCTCTTGTTTATGGGCATTCTGTGAGACATCCGTCACCTCTGTTCTGCAGCTCTGTCATCGGATTTAGAGGGTTAGTCCTCTACTTCCCCAAGCAACCC